>JANHFO010004055.1:39172-54975 GCA_032468095.1 Pareas carinatus
TTCCTTGATTTTTAACTATATGTCAGCAAAAATCATTTAACACATATATATATATATATATATGTATCTGATAATGAAGATGTAAAAATTAGAAATGTAAAAATGTAAATGACATCCACTATTAAATGTATATACCAATAAAAATTATAAAATAAAAAAAAATATCAAATCTTATCCTAAAAAAAAAGAAATAAAAAGAATGACAGTGCAGTTTGAAAAACAAAGATACCAGAATAAAGTAAAAGTAGAAAATTCATTTATGTCTGATTGTGATTCTGAGTTCTTCACAGGGTCCTTACCTGTGACCCTTGATGCCCTCAGATAATTAAGCAGAGTCTCTAGCTACAATATTGCTGACCTCCAACATAGGTCTTGCAATCCTTGATTGGCTGAAACCAAATAATTCTATCTGTGCTGATTTCTTTATTGGGCTATGTAAATTATGTAAATGTGTATTGCATTTAAAAAGAAACAGTTCTATGCTTGTTTATATGTGATCCATTCTCTAAAACCTAATTCCCCCCTTCCATTGTAATTCTAATATTGATTTGCATGCATTTGTTTATTTTACAGAAGATACAAGTAATGACAAATTTGGAGCTATTGTTGCCATTTATTTGGTCAGTACATTGCTTTGACACAGGATTTCATAGCAATATATTCCAGACACTTTTCTTATAAAAGCTTAATTGATTATTTAAAGAAAAATATAGCATATTTTGCTGATGCAATTGTCCTTCAGCTCCACTACTCTCGCAGTCTCAGTATTTTTGTCTATCCTTAGTGCTTTAAAATATTTTTATAATAATGACAACCTGTTTCCTACTATTTGTGTGGAGCCTTTTTTCCATATCAAGAAGCAATCAATTGTGTCTGAATGCAATATACAACAATTCTGAAATGAAACAGTGTGATTTACTCTATAGATCAGAGAGGTTAACGTTGGGTTGAATTAAAAGGTGACAAGCAGTGAATTGAGGTGGGGGTAGGATTGGTAGGCAGCTAAGTGGGCACAAGTCACCACTCATTAAGGCACAGTTTTTGTCATTATAAATATTACAGAAAAAAGGGTCAGACAAGAACACAGTTTCTCCCATATAATATTGAACAGCTCATCAGGTGTTTTCCATTTTTCTTCATAATGGGCACCCAGTTAAAGCAAACAATAATGCCACTTTCTATAATCTTGCCTCAGCCTATTATTATGTGGCTATTTGGTATTCATTGAAAGGATTGTGAAATCAGTAACAATTTAATACCATTATCATAGCATCTTCCCATAATGGGCTTTTTAGCCATCGTATAATTATAACTACTCAAAGCCATAGCGTTGGAAAGATTGTCATGCCAGCATCTCCTGATTGTGTGTACATGTGTGTGCATGTGCGTATTTGCATTTGTGTTTAGGAGAAAATGCTGGTTTGGACAAGTAAAACAAAATAAATCCCCCCTCCCTAATTATCTTCCCAGGGATTTGAGAAACAATCATTCTGTCAGCTCAGCTATAAAACATTTAAAGCAGGGGTCCCTATCCGCCGGTCCATGAACTGGCACTGGGTCACACCAGGCCAGCAACCAGGCCACACAAACAAGCCAAGCCCCATTTACAGAATTCTGGGAGCATGTAAAGCCATGCCTACTTTGGTCTGCGGAAAACCTTTTCCCCATGGAAACTGTCCCTGGTGCCCAAAATGTTAGAGGCCAGTGATTTAGAGGATCAAGGATTATTGATAAAACGAGGAAAAATGCCAGTAGGCAAACATTGGTTCTGGGAATCAAGGCCTGTTTAAGATAAACCTCCTAATTGTAACTCTCTCAAAATGAATTATTCTTAGCATGTTCTCTTTGTTCACTCAATGTCTCACTGTTCCTGTAGTTCTACCATTACTTCATGGAATCCACTCTACATCTGACCTACTTGGTATATAAGATGCTACCACATCTTATCATATCATTATCATATCCAATAACCCAGTCATTTGTATATCTGAGTTGAGTAACTCTCTATAGAGAGGTTACTCCCTGTACATTTTCCTCATTTGTCTCTGGTATCAGTATAAACAATGTGTGCTTAAACAGATTTGAATGCTGGTCTCTAGTTTAAATTCAATAAAGTCTTGAGGAAGTGTAAGAAATTTATTTTACATCAACAGTTACCATCTTAGAAAGTAGATTTCCAGAATTTTCAGACCAGAATTTTTATGATTCGAAACAAAGCCTGTCACACCGTATGCAAAAGAAAGGAAAACATTCACAATACATTCTCCGCATCATTTCTAAGTTAGTTACAACTATTAATATTTTAGAAGTATAAAAGAGCACATAGCACTTTTGCGTCGAGATAATATATTTTAAAAATTAAACTAAAATATGGTAAAAGAAAACTAGAAACAGAATTTTACAGATAAATCTATTTCATATCTCTCTGATTTTGAAACAAAACTAATATTTCCTAACTGCTGAATTCCTCAGCCCGGACTGAATTGGGATTTTACAAATCAATGAAATCCACTAAACTCTATACTATTTTTCCACTATTGTTAACGGTTTTAACAATCATTCATTCTAAAAGCACTGTAAGCTGATAAAACATCCTGGATGTTGCCTAAATGGGGAAATTAGAAACTGATTTGGGCCCAGAAAAATCTCCAAGCAGAATGTCTGCTCTTTCTGGACGATTGCAACTTTGCATGGTAGCTGCATCGTCCCAGTAATATATATCCTTTTGTTAAAGAGATGTTGACTAAGTGCAACAAGGCCATTTTCTTAATGCCTTCTTAACTCAGTCACCTATTTTCCTGCAAAGCTCCATGCAAGCCCAAGAATAAGCATAGCTTCATTAAGGAGGTGCGGACGGATACAATGAGCTGATCCAGAGGCTCTCCAGAGCACTTTTACTGGATTCAAAAACTGCATATATCTTACTGCAGTCCCATTCAGAAGAGACAGATGATTCACCTGTCTGGAAAATGTCTTCTCACCTCTGCTTTCTTTGAATTCTGTTTCAATTTATTTCCCCTTATTCATCTCATTCCTATCTACAAATAAATGTTCAGAGGAGCTCTACCGTATTATGGAGATGTCAAGATGAATCTCAAGAATGTTCCAATATTGCCTGAAAATAGGAGAGTGCTTTCACTTCTATAACAATTACTAATTATACAACAGAAAATAATTTTTAGAATTTTTTTACTGTCAAAATCAGCATTTTGTTGGAAATGTAATAAGGATAGTGCTTTTTTAAAACATGTTTTTACAATGTCCTCCCCAAATTTACTAAATTTCTGGAGGATACATTGAATTATATAAAAATAATTGTGTGACAAAAATTAAATTCTTCAGACAATAATATTCCGTCCAGCGTCACCTTGTGGGGAGATGGGTAGCATAATAAATAAATAAATGCATATATACGTTGGAACTTGACAATCAGAGAACATGACAGGATTCTCCATGCTCTTATCATGGCCAAAAGACTGATATTGCAGCATTCGGAAGATAAATGGGTGGTTCCGTTTTACTCAATGGATTGCATTTACCACCTATGAGTTGATTGTCTATAGATAATAGACTTTGCATGGATACATATAATTAAATTTGAGATTCATTTATACAAAATGCAGTATGTTAAAAAAATTATGAGAGCAACACCAGTGTACTATATATTATTATACAGGAATAGACACAGGTGGGTTTGCTGTTGTTCAGTTGATTCTTCCTGATTATCAGTCTGTCAGAATTGTCTCTTATTAACTCAGTAAAGAATTAGTTCTCAAACTGATAAAAATTAAATCTTTATGTAAACAACCAGCTGCAGCCTTTCTCATTATCACTTAACTCAGCTTTCTCCTTTCCAATGCACTGAAAAGCTCAGTCTTTAGTGTACACTGAGATATATTGGCTTTAAATTGAAAATAGTTCACTTGCTGGAATTCTTGTACTGCTAATCCTTTAATCTTAATACCTGAAGAATCTTAATCTTATTGAGGAAAAGTCTGACAGAACTGTGATAGGAAAAGAATCATTTTTTGGTTCAGGTATCTGCCAAAAGTTAGACAAACTACTTCTTTGAGTTCTTGGAAACTTCTGTTATGTTATCAATGGAAGTATCTTGCCAGCTTGTCTTCTGGCAGCCTCTTTTTTCTAATTGCATTTTATTTTTCCATGCATCAGGGTCTTTCTTAAATGCCCTTTGCTATTACTGTTGCGCTGGCTTTAATATTTGTCTAGATTTTTCAGACTTTATTTCAAATAGCAGATATCTATTTCATAGCTACAGTCACCACTCCTGCAATTTTTGGGAGTCTATATATAAAAATATTATTAGTGCTACAACTTTTGCACCAACCTGGTACTGCCTGTTGACATAGTTTTAGCTTTTCTGAAATTAATCAGCAGAACAATCTTTGCACTTTCTTTTTTCAACTAATACAAGAGATTTGTCAAATCTTCCTTATTTTCAGTCATCAAAGTGGCATTATCAGTATATCTGAGGTTGCTGATGTTTGTCCCAGCACTTGTAGTCCCAGTTTCCATTTCTTCTTGGGCAGCTTTTTATATATAAATTGAATAAATAAGGTGATATACAAACTTGCTGCAGTACTTTCTGTGTCTGACCCATTATATTGCTCTATTATATCATCATTCCAACTATTGTGTCATAGTCATTGTAAAACAGGCAGATGAGGCGATCTGGTACATCTGTTAAGGGCTGTATGTTGATATCTAAATTTTGAAAATTACTGGCATAATCAATAAAATGAAAACAAATGCCCTTTTAGACAATGGCCGTTTCTGCTATTAGTGTTCATAGAATGATTGTGGCTGCTCCTCCTTTTTCTGAATACAGAAAGTACCTTTTGCAATATTCCTTCCATGTACGGCGGAAACCTGGATCACAGCATCTTGAGCATTATCTTCCTATTATGAAGTAAATTAACATAACTGATATGCATCAGAGGTAACATGCAAACCATCCAAATATGGTTTTATTTTTAAAAAATCATCAAAAATAGAACAAGTTTTTAAAGGTTTCATAATAGAAGTAAACAACCCGTGACCTGTCGAGTCATCCTGTCAGAGATGTCTCCTTACCTAAACAGGGTAACAGAATGACTGACCATGGGCAGATTGCTATTGTTTTGGTTTTAAAATTATAGAAGAAAGATTTTATTAAAGAAGAAAGATGCTTAGCAAGAGAAATATACATGCTTTTCATTTAACACAGGATGCTTTTGATGACAACATTTGGCATTGATCTGCCATTCTTTAAAAGCACACAAATGTTTTCATTTCTTTTTCCTCTGCTTACAACTGACCATGCTGAAAGACTGGTTTCCTCAGATAAATCAGCATATTCTCTGTGGTTTGTTCTTGCACTTTATGTATAGTGAGAGCAAAGCATGACTGTATCAGGAATTGTGTCCATTTCAACTAATCCATGTGCCATGAAGCTAGGTGAGTATATTGAATCAGTGGAAGAGTGAATTACATGATAGTTGTTTTCAATATCTTGATGGTTGTCAAAAGGAATATGGATCAGAACTATTTAGCAGCATTCAGTAATAAAATGGGTTTAACTTACGAGTAAATAGATTTTTCCCCATTGGTAAGAACTTCACAGTAAAATAGGTTACCTCAAGAAGTGGTGGACCCTCATTAACTCGAGCTGTTTAGATGACCATTTCTCAAGGGTGATGTAACAATGGATTCATCCACTGAGAAATGGATTTTTTTTAAAAAAATGTGCATGCGACATTGATCATTGTGGCATTGTAATCAATTAGTATAGGACCATAGTCACATGCTCATTTTGTTTGTTTTGATTCTGTGGTGTTTTTTTTACATTATTCTGGTAAGGAAGATAATGGTCCATTTGTGGAGATTTCTCAACTTTTCAACTGGATGAAAGTATACCATCTGGTTTAAATTGGATTAGTAGCTCATCTCATCTCTAGGAGCAGTAGATTTATTAGATGATCTGCCTATAGATGTCATTGGGACCAGATGGATTTCAAAAGGCTTTGGGAGTGTTTGAGACTGGTTCTACCAGGGATTCTGTCGATGCCCTGGTTGTGACCAATTGGAATAGGTCCATAGTGGCCACGTCTACTTTGACCTCTTAAGCTGCTCCAAACTAGCCAGTTCCAAAGCAGATTTTGATTTCCCTCATTATCATAGGATTTGGACTCTGAGATGATCTCATCTCAGTCAGAGATTCTGCTAGGAAACAGGATGAGAATCTCACTAACTGAAACCCAGGCTAACCTAATTCACAATATTGCGGAATGTGCATTCATTATAAAATAGTTCTCATAAATATCCTTGTAGAGGATGGTTATGGTTCTCAGCACTATTCTTCACCTCAAGCTTTCCTTGGTTTACTACAGAATGCCCATTTGGCAGATGATTCATCTATCCTGGTCTGACAGCTTTCCTCAGTGAGGCTTGGTTACTGACATTACATAAAATAAGTTTTCTTGTTCCGAACTGAATCAATGATGATCTCTGTGTTATTTTGAACTGATCTGCCATTACAAGAGGAGAAAAGTTAGGTTCTTTGAGGGACTAAAACCACTCTGATGCTTGAGAGCTGGAGAGGCCACTAGAAGCTGGAATAGTTCTCAGATGCCTAATCTATCTTCCTCTGTAATGGTCTCTTCCAATGTAAAATCCATTCCTTGTCAGTATAGTAAGTTAATTGATGTTTTGAGTTCTATAGCTGCAATAGCCACAAGCTAATACATTATAACACATACGGTCATTTAACCATTTAACTCTTCCTTCTTTCCCTCTCCCTCTCTTTCCCTTTCCCTCCCTCCCTCCATCCCAGAATCAGGGAAAACCATCGGATACTCAGCGCCTTACTGATCCCAAGCAGACTGAGTACATCCTCTGTGAAATCAAACATTATCTTTAAATACGGAAGTGGCTTCACAACAGTGCGCACTTCAGCTATTCTTGGTTCCCACCCAGGAGGAACACCAATCACTTTATGCATTTGCAGCCTCACACCCCTCTAAAAATTTGACCGTCATATTTCCTGTGAAGTGGCCCCCAAGTAGGGGGGTCAGTGTTTCTCAACCTCGGCAACATTAAGAAGTGTGGACTTCAACTCCCAGAATTCCTCAGCCAGCATGGTGCTTAGGGAATTCTAGGAGTTGAAGTTCATATGCCTTAAAGTTGTTGAGATTGAGAAACACTGCTCTGAATTATGCTGAAGTCATTACCCAGGTCAGCAAGATTTAAATGCAGCTTTTCCCAAGAGATAATCGTTGTCTAGATGCTAAATAGTCCTGCTGAAGGGCCCTCAACTGTGTTGGAGCTGGCAAACACCAAAACCTCTTTCTCAGCCAAGAAAGCTGCAGTCCAGTCAATGAAAGAATAAGAAGTGGATGTTGATAGATGCAGTTCCATTTCTGTAAAATTCTTCTGAGTGTGACATGAGATTCCTCACATATATTAGTTACAAGATGTCTGGAGGTCGTTGTATGTGTGTGTCTTCTCACTCATTGTCTAATAACTTCTGCAAATACTCTGTCCTTGGAATCTTTTCAAATCAGAAAATATAGGTAGAAGAAATGACACATTTGAAGGTATATGGTAGAAAACAGTAACATTCTCTGCCACAGCCCTAAAGGAAGATTATAAAAAACTGAAAGAACTTTGCAAGCAACTTGAAAGCAATTCTGAATCTTGAAAAAAACCAGATGCCTCTTTTATAGGAGTAGAAAACTTTGGAGATTTTTTTTTGCAGTATTAATACATAATGCAGAAAACTGCATCCATTGCAATCTGTTATGATTCAGTACTTAAGATAAAGTGAAAAATCCAGCATATATAGATATCACTTATATAGCAACAGACTTATTCTATCTGTGTCTGTGTTATTTATCAGACATAATCATGTCATTTACAAGTATGTGTCGATATAATTGAGTTATAGAGTGTATAGAGACAGAATGTAGAAATTGGATCTGAATTATCAGCTGTTTGCTCTGTAAAATGGCCTTCTGGATTTAGAGAAAGCTCTTTTACTCAGAGTAGTCACACCACTGAGAATGCAAGTGACTAGTGAATTTTCAAAAGGAGAATAAAGTTGATGAGTTCTAATAAAATCTAGTCACTAAATATAAAAGGATCTCATAATCAAATCTATTGGAAGAAATTGGAGGCTGCTATTACATCTTAGTCCTGTTTCACAATCGAATCATCCAAAAGCTGAGGATATTTGTCAACACAGTACTGTTATATTTCTAATCTGTCAGAGACTGCTAGAAAATGAGAGGAATAAGGTTTTGTAGCAAAAAAGCTGAATCAGTTTTTTTGTCCAGTGTTACATCTGCAGTGAATGGAAAGACCTTGAGAGACCAGTGCCAAATTAAGTAATAACAACCTAAAAAATCTTACTGAGCTCCCTTCAGTATTTTTCCTGTTTTCCTTTTGTGAGTTATTGATATTGGCAGCTACACTAGTGTCAGTTGAGGGAGAATTGATGAAACATCTTCTGGAAGAAAAACTAATTTGCCTACATGCAAGACCAGCGTGTTGCTTTGCTTTCTGATGCAAAATGAAAGACCAACCTTTACACTTGTGCTATTTTTATTCTGATTTAAACAGTGCTTATTGTGCATGATCTATTTCACAGTTTCAGAGGTGGTGTCAGCAGGAAGATGATCATCTTAAGTCTTCCTATCGAAAAGTGGGAATTTTTAAAGACAATTCTTACAAAAGTCTTTAAAGAACATAGGTTATTTTGTGATGATGGCTGATGGACATGGTCCATTAATTCAAATTATTCTTTCATTCATCCAGCTATTGAACGGAACCTAAAGATAGAGATCTGCCTATCTGTTTAAATCTGACGACAGGATTTTTGCATACTATTCTGTTGCAATGGTCTTTTTCTCTTTTTTTAAAATAAACAACTGGAAATGCTACATTTTTGCTTTTAGTCATTTCCCCTAATATAGCATTCTATTTTTTGGATTGGTTTATGTCTTGTCTTTCCTTCAGAAACTTATGGCTAAACACAACCTCCTCTGCATTCACATAGAGAAGAGTAGTAATTTGTCTGGTATTATTAAATATCAACCAGTCTTTCACCATTTTAGGAAAGGGTAGATGAATGATACAGTTAGTGTTAGTTGTGATCATATATGAAATCACTCACATTCATAGAGTTGAAAACCAGATGGATAGAATCTACTAAAATGGAAATTGCTTGGGATTATGCCAATTCTATATAATTTGGAAACCTTTCCCCAACAGTTTCTGTTCACTCTACATGAACAAAAGAATGCCTGCTAATAGTCCCCATCCAGCAGGAGGTACAACAAGAGGGGATCTGGCAACAGGCATTCTCTAGAATATTTCTTTGGAATAATTTATCTTCTGAAGCAGGGATAATCCTTATTCCTATGGCCTTCCAGAAACAGGCGAACTCATAAATTGACACTCTAAATTGGGGAATTAGATTTTGAATTTTACATTTTTACAATAATAGATCTATAACATTGTTTTGTGCTGTGTTTTATTTGTTGGGCTTGTTTCAGATGGAGAACAAATCTCATTAACAATAAATAAATAAGAAAGCAAACAAGCTTAATATAGTATAATTCCTGTCCAATTTTTCCTCACAAATAATGTATTGTATGGCAGATTAGGCTGAGAAAGGGCAATTGGTTCAAAATCATCAAGAGAGAATTATAAAAGTTGGTTTTGATCCTTGAGCCTCATAAATTAGCAGTATTCCTTAATATAAGCAGTGTTTAATTAATTAAATCATCAAATTTAGAGACTGATTTGCATACAGTATTTGCCAATATACACTTTACTGTGATATTTGAGTGAAGTGTGACAGATACAAACTCCATTGCTCCATCCCAGGTTGCAGAAAACTCCATTTTGGCGCTTCTTGTAGCAAGCAGTGACAATTGGTTGACACTGAAGATTTTGGCAGATTTTGTTTATACCTTCCTCTCGGATCCAATTAAATATCATCCAACTAATCTGGCTTTTCAAGCACAAGCTATTTATTTATTCATTTAAAATCATTTTAGCCGACTTCTACACAAATGAATCCTCAAGTGACTACCTACAATTAAGATAAAAATGCAAAATGAAAAATTTAATGATGTAAATGAAAGTTAATTCTTAAATTAATAAACAAATAAGAGCACAATGACAGAGATGCATCTTGATTCCTATTTTAAAAGTGCAGAAAATGAAACTAAGCTACTTTAATAAAAACTTCATTTCAAGTGTTAAGCTTAAATTTGGGGTATTTCTGAGAAAAGTGAAGGTCCTAGATTTGCAAAAGCATAGGAGAAGAGTTTGAAAGGCAGCCATTAGCCAAACGGTGCTCCCCATTTTTCTGGATCATAAGCCAGGACAATTGAGCATGTCAAATTCAAGCAGATGCCTGTCCTAATGCTAAATTGTCACAGAGTTTGGTGTCTTAATGATAAAAAAAGTTTAGAAACTAATAGGAAGTGGTTAGAAGTCTGGATTGCCTATGGAATAACAATTAGAAAAGATTCACCAACAATTATCTCTTAATGCTCAGAGACTAAAATGGTTTACTCCATCTGTAAGCCTTATGTCTTTCTTCTGTCGAGAAGGCAAAATATAGCTGACTTCCTGCTTTAATGTTTTACGATTAAAAATACTTTATCCTATGCTTAATTTTATCTTTTGACAACTTATTTATTTATTAAATGTATTTGCCAGCCATTTCTTAACTAAACAACTTTTACTGTTCTAATTATTAATCACTTGATAATTGAAGCAGTATGAGTATAATTGATTACATAGTCTACAATGTTCTCTTCCTTGATAGAGCCAAATTTGTACTTTGGTGTATCTTGTAGCTGCAGACAATATGAGGCAAATGGAACATAATTTAAATCATCAATTAAATAAATGAAATATAACCTTCAGACATCCACCACAGCACCATCCTATTACTCAGTGAATTTAATGGTGCAAACTTCTAGAGATAAGCATATTTAATGGCAATAAGATATTAGTACTTTTTTAGATACTGCCGGGTTAAAACCTCTTCTCTGATAGTTGACCATGCTGTCATATCTAATGGAAACTGTATTTAGTATGGTAGCTTTTAGCACTGGTTTTAATTGTATTAATGGATGGATTGTCCTTTAGAATGTTCAAGATATATACGTAAAAATAGGAAACATAATTTTGAATGCATCCTTCAAGTCAGCAGTCTCCCAACATTTCTGGCTTTGTGGACTGGTAGGGAGGGGAGATGGCATAGTTGCACGTGAGCTTTGGGTGAGCATGCACAGCTCCATTTGCGCAAGTGGTAGGAACAGGAGCCCTCTGTTTGCACAAATGGAGATGCCTGTGCAAGCCTGCCCACTGTTTCTGCAGTCCAGATCTGAATGGGCCATGATCCAGTAGTGGGACATGGCCTGGGGTTTGGGAACCCCTGCTTTAAGTCAATTAAAACAATTATAGTTAAAACAGTTAATGACTTGTCTATTTCCATGGGTTATACCACTAAAAGATCTTGTTACTAATTTGTGATTAGAGGTGTATGTACCTTGATGATCTAGTTCAGCTTTCATCCGTTCTAGTCTCTATAGATGTTCTGAAACAATAAACCTTGGATTTTCTAGAGAGTATAATAATAGAAAATAAATCTATGAGTTGTCAGGAGAGATTCTATATAACTGTAATTGCCAAAGATTTGAAAAGTTATTCCACCAAGTTTCATCTAAACTTATTGTCTAGTTTTTCCATTTCCCCCCTAAAACTATGGTTCTCCATTTGATATTTTATAACAATTCCTGTATGGATATGAATCTACAAATGTTTTTAACAGTTCTGGTGGATTGTTGTTGACTGATGTAAAACAAATCCTTCCAATAAATGCTGAATAGTTTACATTCATCAAAATCTATTCATCCCACTTTTTCCTAGTTGGATGAAAATAGAGTAGTGTTTACTCTAGCAGCAGTCATGAACAGAGAGAGCAATTCTAAAACCATACACTGATTTATGGGATATGCTAAAATATGGTTGTTTTCATTTTTTGTTCAAAAAGTCTCTTGTGGATATAATAACAGTGAACACCAGAAGGCTCTTTCTGCCACAACAAGCTTGCTAATTTTTTCATTGTTTGTTCAGTCATCTTTCAAATAATTTGAGATCATTTGTAGCAATTAAAAGGGGCATCTAAAATCCCACTGATACTCCCAAATTTTTGGTTTATTGCATTTAAATTTTTGTATAAATCTTCTGAGCTGAAGTTTTTCATCACTCATATCTTTTAAGCAAACAGACCATTCCATTTCAGTTAAACTTACTCCCCTTATTCCCCAGAGCTCAGTAGCATTTTTGGAACCATAATTTTATTTTAAATTCACTGACATAAAACTTGTCATTCTTCTAATGGTTGATATGATGTAACATTTATTTCATTTTTTATTTAATAATTCTATTCTCTTTCCTTAGTTTACCTCCATTTTAACACATTTTATTGGAAGCCTTCAGATTAACCATTTAACATTTTATCTGTGATAACATAGACTGGATTGTTAAATGAATCTGACTTGTTAAAACCGCATAATATGTACTAGATTTGAAATGCCAGTTGTAATGTTCAAGAACAAACTCAACTCAATAGACATCTTCCTTAAACATTGTAAGTTCTTAGAAGCTACCTCTTCATCTATGGAAGCTAGATTGATGAAGATATGTATTTCATTAAGGCACACTCCACAGCATGTGGTGTCAAGTTTGGAATGAGGTTTTTGTAAATATATGTATGTCTCCATAATTTGATTATGTCTCTAGGTGAAAAATCACTCTGAGTAATATCATAAGAAATGGAAGGCATGCAACATTTAATAAGATGTGATGCTGCTTATTTGTTGTTTTTAACCCAATCAAACTAATTTCTATCACTTTCTCTGGTGCTGGGAACAGTGTTATGTGTTGGCAAGCACCAGTCATGTCGTGGGTGCTGCTGGAAATAATCATAATAATTGTATAAAGCAATCCAATACGGATGCTTCTAAGGCACCAATGAATTAATTGCATGCCAGAGCAGAAATGATTACCAAAACATCTATGCATCACTGCATTGCAACGATCCATATTTGTACAATGTAATTGTACTGCTGTACATCAGGAGAATTGTGGTCAGGATTAAATTACTCATGAAAGAATGTAAATACTCAGTTTCTTATTATTCTGCACTTCATGCTATACAAACAGACAGTGATAGGAGAACCAAACATAAACAACAGTAATTCATACAATGCAATTTGCAAAAAAGGGGATCATTTCTATTTCATATCATAAGATTTGTATTGAAGATTTTTTGATGAACAAACAAGCTTTTCCAAAGAAAATCCATCCTCACTTGGTGACAGAGGTCCTGGTTGGATTATGAAAACAGAATGAATATACACTTTATTTATTTACTCATTTAGTTGGTTGGATTTATAAAGCTAATAAAAACTACCATCTTCAGTTCTATAGCAAAATATTTATTCAACCACAAAGACTCTCTCCAAATTTAGCACAGAAGAGGCCCAAAAGGAATTCTCAGGCTGAATAAGACTCTAAGTTTTCATTATAATGAAGACAGAAGACATATACTGAGATGGCCATTTATAGTCTAAACAAAACAGCAAATAGCTTTTGAAGAGAATATTTTTCTTTCTTTTGGTACTCCCTTGAAATGGACGAGGAAGTACTGCATTTTTGAGGAAACATTGACCTTTTCTACATAGTGCACATAATTGACCCTATTTTCTTTTGGTTTTTTGCTTATGAATATAAAACTATTGGATTAAATCCAAACATTTTGTGAGTTCAACATATTTTTTGTTCCCTCCTGAACATTTATTTCAGCATGAAGTATCCTCAAGATAGGGCTAAAAATTATGTGGGGCCTGAGGGTAGAAAATGATACTATAAAAACATCTATGAAAATGGCTTAAGCAAACTGCATCTGTCTATTTTGACAATTATTTTCTCATTGTGAATATTCATATTAAATGTTAGCCTGATTCTGAAGAATGTCCAATTTTTACTAAAGTAATATTTAATACGGGGAACTGAATTAGAATAGAAAAAATATGTCAGTTGCACCATTATATAGTATGATTACATAGCATGTGAATGAAACCCAAATGTGAGAACAATGAATACCATAAAGTCACACAATACTCTGAAGAGACTCAGCTGAATGTAAGTTTCATTCAATTTATGTTTTGGGAGAACCTATAATATTTATCAGGGTTTATTCTTAATGCTATATTTAGACTTAGTGAATTAGCAGTTTCTGTATCTTTTCAATTTCATCAGGAGCAAAATATTCAAAATTATACAGCTGTTTCCTAGTTGTCTCATTCAAGCAATCAGAAAGCTTGAACCTTTTGAGATCACATAGTTCAGCCAATAGGATCATTCAAAGTTTTCCAAGATCCTGATTTCTGCTTCAAGCAAACTTCATGAATTTTGGATTCTTAAGCTGCAAGATCCAGTAGAATACAATGTATTCTTCAAATATTAATATAAGATTATTATAACAGAGACTGAATGATAATTTTAAAAAGCCATGGCATTTCAAGGCCGTAAAGCCTATTGGGAGCCACATTTGACAGAATTTGTGGAAACTCTGATATCTCCAGCTATGATTTAACAGTCACTAACATGACTTTGAATTAATTATAAGGATCCTTTTTGTTGGAAGTTGGATTCCTTAAGAAAAAAACATGATAGGATGGAATTTTGAAGGTTGGACATAGAGGAAGCTAGAGCAAATTAAATATTACAGTTAAAGGAGAAGAAAATCAATTTGTTAGTGCAGAATGAAGCAAAATAGTTAACAATGTATATTTTCAAGAATATTGTGGAAAAATGGACTCAGAAGTTAATTTTAAAAATGTCTGTTGTGATAGATAGATGATGTATAAACAATGTTACAAAAGATGTTCTTATTTACTAGATAAGAATGAAATTGATTTGAATGTGAATTTTAAAAAGCTACAAGACATATATGGAAAAAGATAATATACTGAATATACAAATGAAATTGATCCATATATGAGTAAATAAAAGGGACATACCAATAACAAACCAGAAAACTGAATTTCTCTGTACTGAATTTACAAAACAGGTCTGTTCAAGTTTTGAAGGATTCTTTGAGAAGGAATAAAGAAAACATGAAAACAAATAGGATACTATTTGGAGAGATTAAAAATTAAGGTTGTTAAAAGGTGTAGAATATAAAAGTAGAAGAGAATTTTATAAAGTTGGTTTGTTTGATCAAGATTAAAACAAATCTGTTGTTATTGCTGGTAACCCTTAATAGATTTTTGCTGAGCAGGACTAATGAGAAGGTTTTAAGATTTTGTTAATGGTCAAGATATAATATATGGGAACAAGAGAACATTTGCTGTATTTTAAGAGATGGCGATAAGTTACTAAAATTGTTTATAATTGTTATGATGAAGAGGGAAGTTTCATCTTTATATACACTGCTCAAAAAATAAAGGGAACACCTAAACAACACAATGTAACTCTAAGTCAATCACACTTCTGTGAAATCAAACTGTCCACTTAGGTAGCAACACTGATCGACAATCAATTCCACATACTGTTGTGCAAATGAAATAGACAACGAGTAGGAAGCATGGGCAGGTAGCAAGACATCCCCAATAAAGGAGTGGTTCTGGAGGTGGTGACGATAGACCACTTCTCAGTTTCTATGCTTTCTGGCTGATGGTTGGTCACTTTTGAATGCTGGTGGTGCTTTCACT
>JANHFO010004058.1:0-11239 GCA_032468095.1 Pareas carinatus
TGGCTAATGGCAGATGGCAGTCAGCAGAAATAGCCTGCAGTGCTGCTTTTAACCACTGCATCATCCTGGCTCTTATATCTCAAACCCAAGAAATTAGGAAATCAGTTTCTCCTAAATTAAAATCTTCTTGGTGGACTTAATTTGAAAGTGCAGTATACATTATAGTAGCAGAATAAACATTTTGGTGATGTTGATTACTGTTGTGATTCTTATATACAATGCAATCTTTTCTATTGAAAAGACTGGTGATAAAGTAGTAATGGTAAAGAATATAGTGGTACTTCAGTACTTATCGTTAATTGGTTTTAGGAGGCAAAATGAGTACCAAAAATGTTGTGCACCAAATAAACTTTTCCATAAGGAATAATGTAGTGAGTCCCAAGGCAGGTGACAACAAGTTCTAGCTTGTGCATTGAGTACCAAACAACCGATGAGTACCAGGACAAAAAATGTGCATCAAAATGCATTGAGTACCAAATACAATGAATTTCAAAGCAGTTGAATACCAATGTATCACTGTACTTTTTGGAGTGCAGCTGGTCCAAAATGCAGTGTGATTGCTAACAGACTGATTTATAAGAATTATAATGATTTATGGGAGCTGCTTTGGCTATCAGTAAGTTTCCAAATATAATTTAAGTTCTAGCCATCTCTCCTAGAGTCCTTTCTGGCCTAGGTTTTCTATTTCAGGCGCCACTTTTAATAGAATCTGCTTGACCTATGCGTTCTGCTTGGGAAGATGTGCTGATAATTTCCTTTCCCTGGATTGTTTGGAGATGGCAGCCAAGAGGTGGGATTTCTGTGTGGCTTCCATAAAGTTAGAATCACTTTTTCCCTACCTGACTTCTGAAGACAGGTGATTGGTCATTGGAAAATAGGTGATAAAATTCCTGAATGTTCTACCACAGAAGTGTCAAACTCAATGTCCAGGGGCCAGATCCAACCTATGGCCTCCTTGGATCTGGCTTGTGGGACTGCCCTGGATGTGAGCGGGTTGTTCCCCTGGGATAGTTGTGTCCACAGGGGGACAGGGGCATCCATGGGGGTGTTGGAGGCATCCATGGGGGTATTGGAGGAGCTGGGGTGGTGGTGCATCCATGAGGGGGCAGTGGCAACCATGCAGAGGCAGCATCCACAGGGGGCAGGGGCATCTGCAGGTATTCGTAGCAGTGGCCCTCAATTAAATTGAGTTTGACACCCCTGCTCCACTATTCCTAGTCCCCCCCACCAGTACTTGGAGGTGATTGCACTCCTGTAATTTCAGGATGATGGTGGTAGTGAGAGGGAGAATATTTACAGTCCAATAATAAAACAGTGGTCAACTCTCATTAACAAAGAATAATTTTAAAGTTATGAGGTTTTGATGATGTTTTTACTGTTGCAAAGCTACCCAGTAACTTGGGAAATCGGCAGCGTATGAATAATTCAAATAAATAAATAAAAGATCTTTCAAGATGAACTCAACTCCTGGTGACTTCATGGACACATTAACATTATTTTCTTGGCAGCAATCCTGAAATGGTTTGCCACTACCCTCTTTCAAGGTTTTATTCCAACTTTATTGCCTTAGTAAATACTTTCAGTGCCATTATTGTTGTTGACCTGGATGGCAAAATGAGTCAGATGAAGTGGGTAGAAGTGGGCTGCTCCAGCTATGGGACTAATGTATGTTCTTCCCTCCATTCCTCCACCCTGTTTTAATGCAGCTACAAAAGAAAACAAATGTAGATAATAAGTCTGAGCACTAATTCTGGAGGCTCAAGTTAAGCTCAGCTGCTAATGGAAGAATGCCCTCCAGACCACCATGAGATACCACAAAGAGACTTCATCTAATGGTCCTCCAGATTTTTGCAACTGAAATATTGTTAAACTTTGAGATAGATTGGACTATTTGGTACAACATTTAATGCTTGAAAGATACAGACATATCCTTATCGCTTCTTCACATTCAAATCTTGAAAAGAGGTGAATGGAAATTTTTCTTCAATAGTAGACTTGTGGCAGACACTCTGCTTCAGAGGTTTTCCAGAGATGAGACAATTTTCACAAAACATCATCTGGGGAAATTCCTTTGCACTGCATCTCTTTCGTCTAAGGGGACACAATAGTTTCCTATAAGTAGAATATGGGACCAGGAAACTTGTCTGTGGGGTATGTCATGTGGCCAATTATGCATTGCCATAAGGGTAATAAAAAGTGTAACAGCAAGTAAGATGAAAAAAGAGGTCTTTTGTGATCATTATCCTAGTTTGGGCAATAAAATATCTTCAAAAATACAACCAAGCTCAGAGATTGCCAAGAACCCCTCATTTGAACCCTGAGCTACAAATATTCTCATCTATCAGTAACAGTAAACAATCCATCGAAAGAACCAACAAGGTCACTCCCGCCAAAACCGACAGGGCACTGAAATAATATGAGAGCAAACACCATTCCTTTCTAGCGCTGATGAGGTTACCTAGATAATGAAAGGTCTGTAAGAAACGAACCAAGCTCAGAGATCACCTCTTCATAGATGTCCTTATTTTCATCAACTATTCTTCCAGAATGAATAGTCCTATTTTGTTCTGGTTTCAAAAGAAAAAGATACTCAGTTAAAGATATGATGTTGAATAGTATAACATAAATATGGAATTTTTCACTTGATGAAGAACTTTGATTTTATCAGAGGATCAGTTAAGACAGTTATTCTACATTGGTAGAAAGAAATTTGCATTCCTAATGTTAAAGAAAGAATACAAGGTATGTGTTCCTTATTGGTTTTTTAAATGTTCTTATATCATGAACATGAGAATATGGAGCAATATGCTTTATATAGTTTAGTTTTAATTATATGTTGAGTTAGTTCTCTATTAATATTACTGTATAGGTTTTTTTATGCATTTCAGTTCATTTTAATCAATATAAGGTCTATTATTTTATCTTCTAACTCTAGTATCATAGTTGTTTTTGTTTGGTGGTCCTATTTTGGTTGTTATAGTTCAATAGTTATAGATGATAGCTCTAGATATAGATTATGAGTCCAAAGAGATAGAGGTTGAAGATATTCAAATAGCAGTTTAAGGTTAACAATCCACAGGGGGAATTTGTGGGACAAATGTCAAGATGAAATACCAGACTGAGCACATAAGGACACAGTGTTTACCAACAAGAAAAGTTTAGATGCTACAGCATGGAACATAGTAACAGGTAGGGGATCAACAGCTCCAAGTTTCTTATGATTTAAGGTAAAACACAGAGTACCTAAAGCTGCACTGTCAAAAGAGTTGTTCCCAACATCACATTATACTCATATGGGTCATTAACTACAGGAACATCAAGTCATCCAAATGGCAAAACAGCACCAGTCCACCCTAGTGAACAAGCTTACTCCTAAATATACCTATTTGATTCACCCTACTACTGTGCTCATCTCTTAATGCTTGATGGTTGGGACTTTGGATTGAGATTTTGAGGGACAGAGTTGGAAAGAGTGGCACTCAATTCTTTCTTTAGATGGTAGGCTTATCCTTGGGCTTTGTGGGGCATTGTTTGATTTGTCTCTTTGGAGGATGAGGCCAGGGACCTGCAGTTCTTTGGCCCCCCCCAGTAATTAAGGTTTTTTTATTTTTCAAACATACATATAAACAACAACATGAACATATATACATACATAAAATACATCAAGGATGATAGGTTTGTTGTATCGCAGCAAGAAAGCCAAATATTTACAGAATTTAAAACTGGCAACCAATTAGAAGACACAATCCAGAATTGATCCAAGTTATATACAAATTCTTTTACATCTCCTAGAAAGGAGGAATTCCAACCTATATTCAAAAAAGGAGGAGGAGCTTCCAAATTCCCTAGTCATATCTATCTTTACCTTCTTCTTCACCAACTTTCTCTCACTTTCTCTTTCTACCTCTTCTTTTCCTCCACCTTTCTATACCACCTTCTCTTCTAAGTGCTCCAGAACTTACTCTTTTTTTTCTTTCAAATCTCTAACTTCTACCTCTAGGGACCTGCAGTTCTTAAAGTATTTTTTTTACATATATTAGATGGTCTCTTAGAGCAGCATGTAATGGTTTGTTGGAATGTTCTTAAGAGACAGAAGGGAGAGTCACAGACAACAGTCAGACTAATGGCAGCTAAGTCCACAGAATGAACGGGGGCATGGCAAATGTCTCCAAAGGGACCTTCCATAGTTTCTTGTATTGTAAAAGTGAATGTTCTAAGATTCCGTTAATGTAACCTTACAATGAAATAGAACTTCATGGTAATTTACTTTGGGGTGTGTTTCTTATCTGGACCACCTTGGTCCTGATAAACTGACAATGACATTTAATTCTATTGTGGGCCATTGTTTTTCTTAGTATTCTGCTTTCAAAGAGTTACAAAGATTTTGGTTAGTGACCTTGTGACATCACCAGAGTCAACAAAGAATGTCAAGAATGACCTTGAGGGATAAGGGAAAGAGTTGTTGCCCTGGGAACTATCAGCTAAAAGAGAGAAGAGTTTCACAATGTTTAATGGGCAAACAAAGAAACTTAAAAGAGATCAACTGTAATGTATCAAACTGTTAAAAGTGACAGTGAGAGACTTATATTTTCAGACTTGCACGATTTTCTTAATATAGCCTTACAATTAAGTAGAATTAGCTCATCCGGTCGTGTTTCCTATCTGTTTTACCTGAAAAGGCTGGCAACAGGATAAAATTGTTGCATTTTGTGAAATTGGGACTAAGAAGAGTTTAAAGGAATCCTTTTGTCATGTGGCTCCCCACCTAAACCTCTGCAGCTCTGGAGACTGCAGAAGAGTGAGAGGTTGTATCTTTAAATGCTGGAATAAGATCTGTGAAGTAAAGCATACAACCACCTGGTGGAAATGCAAAACTGCCACGGTTGCTATATTCCTCTGTGAAAATTTCATCTGCCTTTATCTTTTGTTATGAAAACACTTGCATGTTGTATGAAGTCTTTTCTCCCAATTAGGTAAAGGTTGTTGCCAAGCAAATGTATTGTGCTACCACTGAAATGTTAAATGTGTACAGTTAAAACACAGGTTCTGTTGGCATCAGCAGAATTTGCTTCTTCTTAGCAAAAGTGATTGCCAGAATGTAAAGAACAATCAAAATGTTAGAAGAGGAAAAAAAAACAATTATCAAGGAAATATCCAAGAGAGGGTTCAAGAAACATGCAGAGAGTATATAAATAAAATTTATAAAAACAGATAACTCAGCCAGACGTATCTCTGAAAGGACATGAATAGGGAGTAACATTTTTGGCAGATTTTTTTTAAAAAGTAAATCATAAACAAGGGCCAATATTATGGCCACAAGACGCAGTGCCTCTTGAAATTATATTTAGCATCCAACTGCTTCTGTAGATAATTTTTTTGCCTCCAAATGTTTGATATAAAAATTATGATGTAACAGTCATTCATGGTATGTGGCAGAGTTTAGACATTGAATTTAATCATGGTTTGTTGAATGAAAGATAATAGTTGCATTCACACAATGCTGTAAGACTAAACATACCATCTTATAGGTAAGTACCAGGTATGCATGAATGTGTGCATACGTTGCTTTTAAAAAGGAAATGATCAAGTTGGGGGTGTTTTTGGATAAGGGAGCGGTCACTGAGAGTAGAGGAGTATGGAGGCAGCCTCAAAAAGAGTATGGAACAACTGTTAGGGAAGAAAATGAACATAGCTAAAGAAAAGAGGAAGATGAGAGAATGAAACTCAAGAATGCCCTTATTTTTCTCCCTGTTATAAAAGGAAACGAAAGAGAAATGTTAATTTCAAAGGTTCCGTTATTATGGTCTTTATCAGTGTTTTTCATCTTCACAACTTTTAAGATGTGTGGGTTTCAATTCCCAAATCCTTCAGTTACATAGGAAATTCTAGGAGCTGAAGTCCAAGCATTTTAAAGTTACTGAAACTGAGAAACACCGATCTATAACCATCAAATTCAAGTATGTGTTATGGTTTTTATTTTCTGACCTGGCCTAGCTTGATGGACTCACATGAGGACACATGGAAGTAAATGATAGGTGGAAAATGGAGAACACAGTGAAGGAAACTCACTGTGGTAACAAGTCTAACCATTATGGTATTTTTTCCCTTTTAAATGTCCATCAAACATGTTGGAATGACCACTACAATTCCCATCCATCTCAGCCTACATAATTGGAGATTTTGGGACAGCTAAATCAACTCCCTAAGTAGCACGTGTAGCCAGATCTCTTACGCCTAATTAAATTACTTCTATGTCATACATTCAACATACTGTCAAATAATAAATTGAAGTGATCTGTGCTCCATCTAGTCTTTCTAATTTATTAGCCAGCTCATTTACCCAAGAAAAACACACCTCATGAAAACATGAATAGTTAACACTCTAATGAGGAGATGAAGGGTATGGGTATGCATGTTAAATAATGCATTGTAACACATCCTGGTTTATATACGTACTTTAGTAAACTACGTGCTGCTGATCAGAACTTTATTTTTTCTATGAGGAATACAAATCACAAACCAATGTATGAATATCATCACAGGAATAATTTCCAAATACTAACTAGCAGTCCATTTACGGTGCATATAGTCCTATCTGTTTTATTAGGCCTTATTTTATATTATATTATATTTATTATAATTTAATTATATTATGATTAACTTCATTTTTATTATCTCTGAAATGTTTCAACAATTTAACAGTAAGTGAAATGAAAGCTTGAAAAATCAGAAACATAGCTACATTTTTAGTATTCTCAGATTGTCTCTTTTGTTTAAATGTATTCCTTCTATGTTTTGTTTTATTTGAGACACTGTTTTGTGATTAGGATGGGGAAAAAGGCATAGAACCAATTTCAAGGAACACGGAATTACTAATAAAGAATATAAGTAGCAATATGTATGTTTTAAAATATTACAAAACTTACAGAAGATACATAGATAGCAGTTTTTAGATTTTGAAGACTTTTGCACTCATTTGGATGCACTCATTGGTGGAATGTTTTGGGCTGTCTGCCACGTTCACCATCTTGTTCTTTGTTTTCTTCTGTTCCAATTTACTATTTTGTTGCTTGTTGTTACTTATTATATTGTTTGGTGTATTGTGAGCCATCCAGAGACATTTGGAGTTGAGTGGCATCAAATCAAAACTCAATCAAAGCAAATAATTTGGAAATGCACTATTGTTCAACAATAGATTTTGCCTTTCTGTATCTCATAATTTGACTGTAACTTTGGAAACTAGCAGTTCATGCCAAAATCGTAACTGCATGCTGGATGCTCTATCATAATTTTCCTTTACTATTCAGATTTAAGAATATTTTGGGAACAGGAATGTCTGCAGTGAGCTAAAAAAATGTTAGATTCAGCTGGGAATATGTGTTAATGAAACTACACGTAAAAAGGAGGGCAAGCTTTGATCAAGTGCCATATTGACTGTTTTGACCCCTTGTCCCTGATATCTTTCATATGTATTTATATTTAGTTAATCATACTTAGGATTAATCATTTTCCCCTTTATTTCTAGTCCAGATAACAATATAAGCAATTATAATAAAGTTCAGTGTAATTTTAGTATATTATTGACTACACCAGTAACACCTTATTACAAACAGTATTTTGAAGATAATTACTTTCAATGGGCAGCATCTTTGTACTGCTATCGTGATTCTCTGAATACTAGCCTGAATTAAATGTGTAGGTGAAGTGAAGGCACTGCAATGCCCTAAGGCAGTGTATAGATCCTTGACAGCTTATAGATCTGTGGACTTTAGCTCCCAGAATTCCTCAGTCAGTCTGGGTAATGTTTAGGGAATTCTTGGTGCTGAACTCCATAGATCTTCAAGCTGTGGAGACTGAGAAACAGTGCCTTAGGGCATCCTGATGTCTGATGTTAGTGAAACTAGACCAAAGCCTATATCTGTGAATCACTTTTAAAAAGCGTAATATCTGATAAAATTTTGTCATTTATAATGGAAAATGTTCAGTGTGCTAAGGAGGAAATATTTAACCAGTTCTAAATATTGTTTGGTCTCTATTATGTTTTGGCTACAAATGTTGTTCATTTCCCCCAAACTAGTAAAAGCTTTCCATCAACTTCTGTGGCAAGAAATACTGAAGAAGTACTTGCAGAGACTAAAATAGTGGTCTTAAGCATAACTTATTCTCTTGTTCATTCCCCAAGACTTGTGGTACATATGATCATGTGAATGATGGATAAAAAAACCAACAATCATTGCTGATACAGAAGCCACCTTACAAAAACCTGAGGGAATTAAATGCTGCAACCCATCAGCTTTAGCAAATGTACTTCTGTTTTAGGACTTTCAACTTAAATGGATTATTGCTGCTGACATAAAAATGGGCCAGAAGGGAAGTTAAACAGAGCCTGTTCACTATACAAAAATAGCATCATCTGGAGGCACCATAAAATGGTTGCAATTAACTATTCGTATTACACATTAAAAGAACCATTTGCACATAGCCTCTGTTTTTCTACCTCATTATCAGAGTGCTTCCAAATTTTGTTTGAGTTTCTTTTAGTGATTTTTTAAAAAAAACTTATTTTGCTATCACAAGATGACTTGACAGCTGTAAATGGAAAAATGAATCAATCCATGTACAGTCTTGAACTTCTGAAATGAACATGGGATATAAATTAAATAAAGAAACAATTAAGAAAAACTCAAGAGACGGTCTTATTGCATGTAACTGAATTATGGAAAAGCCAGGTATGTGAAAAGTCCTGGACAAAAGCACAAAAACCAGGACATGCACACCTGCCTTTGGGCCACACTGTAATGTAAAAGCAAGCATCGAGTTCTTTTGCTTGTTTATCTTAATAAATTCAAAACCAATTTATGTCAAACTGTCAAACAAATCATGAAAAGACATTCTTGGTTTTTTGTTTTTATCTAAAGCCCTCTGATCTTTGAAAGCTTCCTGTGCTTATGAAAGACAAAGAAAATTTAAGAAACTAATGATCTCTTGAAGGATCTTCTCTCCTAACTAATTTCATTTAGAATAGTTCTGCCACTCTAGGAAACATGATTAAGACAGCAATCTAATCAAAAATAATCTAATGGTTAAAAGACTATAGGAATCTAGTCTCAACTATTCAGCCTGTTATGGATACCATGTGTTGTTCATTCACAAGTTGAAAGTTAAGGCTTCAGATCTGTGCAGTGCTTGGTTAAATCCAACTGGGCTCATTTCCCAGATCCAGAATGAGTTACCTACTCTATTCCCACTGACTGTAATAGGCCTCAGTTGGATTTAAAGGAATCTGACACAGAGATTAAAGAACTTTAGATAGTGTCTTTTTGAGCTGAGATAGCATTTGGTGTTAATACAATAAATGCAGCTGCTATCTTACTAAGGGACCTAAAAAGTCATGAATATAATCAATTAATCCTATAAAAGCTTGTATAATAAGAAACTATCAGTGGCTTAAAAATAAGATATTGTCAGGTAAAGAAAATTGTAAGTCTTCCTTGTTCAAGAAGAAATCATATGCATTTATTTTTTCATTGACAAGGTACCTGAACAATTGTGAGTATCTCCTTATGAAGTTTTTAATAACGGAGTCATTGGATTTATGACACAATGATAGGGTCATTTGAAGGCAACTGGTGAAATCTCATGAAAGTGTCCCAGGACAGAAAAAGTAAATTTGGTGGCCCTCCTTGGCTGTGGCTAGGCAATGGCAGCAGGAAAGCTACAGGGGGTCATACCAATCAGCATTGCCACTTTCTAATCAATCATGCAGGCCAATCTCCCCCAAATCATTTACCAGATGGGGCAGCTCATCACTTTAAACACCTAATACGAAGCCATCCGTCATCTGATAATGTGATCATTTGGCTGCAGCTGGCTTGGCACTCTGCAGCCTGAGTACACATGTGATGGACTGGGGCCAGGCAAATGGGCTTATAGCACTGCTGAGTTCCCCTGATAGGTTTTTCAGTCTTCCACTGGTCCATGAACAGGTGGAACATGAGCGAGAATGAAAAAATGACCATGTGTTGCAGGAATTAAGGAGTGCACACATAACCACTCCACTTGAATACCAATCAGAAGACAACCTTGAGCCAGGCAAATTAAAGCCATCTGTGATGTAACAGAAAGAATAGAGATGTCTGTTAATGCAAATACACTGCCATTAACTTATCATATAAGAATGGTCTGCTTTAATGCTTGCCGTTTTTTGATTCTGTGCTGCTGGAACAGTGAAAAAAGATTAGCTGATTTTTTTTAAAGTGCACTTAACTGCTTTGGTTATAGCCTGCTTTACACCTAATGTTATTTATGTGAAACCTCTATTTCTCCGCAATGAAATATTATTGGGAATAATAATAATAAGAAAATAATAATGCTAATAATGATCTTCCATCATATTATCTGATCCCTCATGCCTATTCAACAAGATGGATTTGGGTAAAAGCAGAAAAGAGGCTCAGTTGTAATAGAAATATTTATCATAATGGCAAACACAATTATGCTGATTAAACTTGGGTGGCCTTAACTTATTTAAGTGACATAGATGCTGACCTTTCACTCTGGGATAATGAATCAAGGGTATTCCAAGTCAAGGTCCCCAATGAGTTTGATTGTATCAATTCTGCCCAGAAGCTGTAGGGAACGCAGCTGAATTACATGGCCGCAAGAGATACTATTTCTAAGAGAATAATAATTTATAGGAACTGTAAATGGAGTTAGGGCAAACATTTAACCTGCTCTTGCTCTCTCCCACATTGAAATTCAAAGTATGTAGAAACATGGTGCAAATGAATATTTCTCCTTTGCTTCATTTCTAAGGCTATGTAGATCATAGGATTCCATGTCCAAGAAAATGCTTCGGAGCACTGGATATCCATCTGCAACACATTTAAGCAGCTGTAACTTTTTAATGAGACCATTCTGGGGTAAAAGACAGCAGGGTTCTGGTGGGTATAGGCTCATGTGGGTGCCTGGGAAAAGGGGCCAGAGGTACTACATTTGTACACTCATGAAATCCAAAATACCTTTTGGAAATCAGTTCCATGCTGCACAACCCTAATGAACACAACAATTTTAATTTTCTATGAATCCATTATATATTTGTGTGTTTTTAGAGTATGTGTGTTTACACTTACATGTGTATATATACATATCCTGTTTCCTCGAAAGTAAGACATCCTCCGAAAATAAGACCTACTTACAGTTTTGCCTCTTGCTGAAATATAAGGCATCCCCCGAAAAT
>JANHFO010004059.1:156081-166320 GCA_032468095.1 Pareas carinatus
CCTTCCTTCCTTCCGTCCTTGACTATGAATGTCTCTTATGACTGTTTGTTTATTGTATGTATGTAGGTATATAGAGCATGTACACCGGAGACAAATTCCTTGTGGGTCCAGACACACTTGGCCAATAAATTCCGATTCCGATTTCGATTCTCGCATATCTTCCCATGTCTCAGTAACGTTGTTAAACTGAACATTCTTCTACCTTCTCCTCAAAGGTGCCTTCTACTCCATGCCTTGACTTGAAGTTTCCAGAGTCTCTCCTCTTTTTGTGTTTGTGTGGGAAGTTCGTTACATTTTCGGAAATGAGTAGATGTTGTTGGATCAGTTTGATAACTTGCTTGGGACTTGATGAAATACAGGGGTCAGTTTTTCAGGAATGCCATTCGCATGAACCTGACGCGGGGTTTCCCTCTTCTTCTTTATTGCCGGATCTTGTCCTTCCACTGAGATCATCTCTTTCCGTCTCCTCCTTTTCCTCCCTGTTGCTCCCACCCTGTACTCCCTTCCCCTCTTCCTTCCCATAAATGATCAGAAATGGAACTTCAGAACATCTGAAGCCACGTTTCGCGGTCCTCCCCCATCCCACTCCAGACCGTCTCCTCCCTGCCCCGCCCAGATTCAGAGCCTCACCCATCTCATGTCGTTTTCCTGTTGCTCAGGGAGTTTGCCCGTTGGAAGGTGAGGAACACGGCCATCGAACGGAGGGACCTACTCCAGAACCCCGTCCCCTTGATGCCCGAGTTCCAGAGAAGCGTACGCCTGCTGGGCAGGAGACCCACAACACAGCAGTTCATCGATACCATCATCAAAAAATACGGCACCCACATCCTCATCTCTGCCACTTTAGGAGGTAAGTGGGGATGGGGGGATGGGCTCTGCTCCCGCTTCAGGGCGTGGCCATAGGGGTGGTCGGAACAGGGACAGGATAGCAGTGACGTGATGGGAGTCTTGCAATATCGGAGGATCTGCCCCGTCGAAGAGGGGGCTAACCTGTTCCTCAAAGCACCCGAAGGCAGAATAAGAAGCAACAGATGGAAACTCATCAAGGAGAGAAGCAAGCTAGAACTAAGGAGGAATTTCCTGACAGTTAGAACCATTAACCAGTGGAACAGCTTAGTCTTCGGAAATTGTGGGTTCTCCATCACTGGAGACTTTAAAGAAGAGATTAGACAACCCTTTGTCTGAAATGGTGTAGGGTTTCCTGCTTGTGCAGGGGGTTAGACTAGAAGACCTCCAAGGTCCCTCCCAACTCTGTCATTCTGGATGACTTAGTTAGTATTGGTAGTCCTCCCATCACAACTGCCCTATTTAGTGAATGTCCACCATGACGATGGTGCTGAAAAAGTAACTTCACAACTGCTCCTTGCACTTATGATTGTGTAGCATCTCAGCCATTAAATCGCAAGTCGTGATCACGTCAGATCTCGCTTAGCAATGGTGTTGGGAAGGTTGGAGTGGGGGCGGGGAAGCTGCTTTAACCTTATCTAATTCCTGAACCGTCATCTATATGCGACTAAAATTCTCATTTTGGTAATCTTTAACTGGGCAAAAGCATGTGCATTGTAGGGCGACTGTTTTGGAAGCAAGAACCCTCAAAAGGGACTCAGTTACAGAATTTCATTCAAGATGCAAGCTCCCGTGGAAGTGAAGTTTGGCAGATTTTGTGAAAGTTTCTGTTTTTTGTTGACGTAAAAATGATCACAAGGCCTTTTATGACGTCATGTAAAACCCTTCATTATAATCCTGTTTCACTGAGTTATACAGTTCAGGGTGGACTCCTTTCAGTGCAGAGAGACAAAGGCAATTCCCAAAAAAAACACCTCTGTTTGATTATCAAGGATAGACCCTCGCAGATATAAAACTTTTGTTATATATAGAAAACGACAACATGACGTGTCTTTTTGACGTCATCGCCCTTCAAACTGAGGCACTTTTCATAGCATCTTACAAGGTTTGAAATTCCTCCTGCAAAGAAATCTCCCTCTTGGAACACCCTGGAACAACCTTGTGAAGCTCAATGTCATCATCGAAGTGGTGCGGTGCAAGCGTCAGGGACATGCGGTGTGGGTACACAATAATGCTCGCCCGCACACCACTAGATGAACCCAAGAACCTTTGGAGCAGTTCCAACGTTGGGATGTTTTGAATCATCACCCCTGCAGCCCAGATTTGGCGAGTGACTCCCACCTCTTCCGGCTTCCTTCCCAGGAGGGAGATTTCTTTGCAGGAGGAATTTCGAACCTTGCAAGACTTGACGACAAGGGCCTCCATTGGAATGGCGATGATGTCAAAAAGTCCTGTCATGTTGTAGTTTCCTAATGTGTATCATAAAGGTTCTGTATCTGCGAGGGTCTGTCATGGATAATCAAATGGAGGTGTTTTTCCCCACGAATTGCCCTCGTATCCTGTGAATTTTTAAGAACTTCCTCCAGGACTTTACCAGCTCTGCTCTCATTGAAGGGATTTGAAGGAAATACCTCTGAAACAGTGACCCAAAAGTTGACAACTTGTTTAGCCTTCATTGATCTTCTACTCAACCCATGACTTTTCGTTGGAAAAATACCTTGTTGACCTGATCTGACCAACCCCCCCTTCTTTTTTTTATTTTCTTTTTTTTTGAAGTATGTTCCAGGGCACATTGTTCAAACTTCTGGGTTTCTTGGTTTCACACTGCTGGTTGAAAAATGAAACGAGCAGGGTAGAGGAAGAGAGGCTAATTGAAAAGGGCTCTGTAACGCGTTTGAACCGGTTCAGAAAATGCCTTTTTTTTCCCCCTTAGAATAATAAGACCCAGATTTCGGTTCATAGATCACAAAGTCTCCGGAGTTATTTTGGAGATGCTTTAATCTCTGGAGGGCGGTCGGGAGAACAACACAAAGTTCAGCAATTTTTTTTCTCTGTGGTCTCAAACGTTGCTGGAAGTTAATGCATCTTCGCTGTCTTCGCCAGCCTATAGATTAATGCTGATTTTCTTTTTCCTTTTCTTTTTCTCAGAGTGTGTGGCTTTGCTTAAGGTTTGTTCCAACCGTTAAATATTATTATTCTAAGACAAAAGGCAATACCTTTTGAAAGTGTGCATTCTGGAGAAAATCCCTGGAGGGCATACTTTAATATGCTATTTCGGAGTTATCAAAGGAATAGAACAGGTATCCATTTTCCAAAGTGGAGACAGAAAGCGCTTTTTAAATCATTCTTGAAGGTTTTTTTAAAAAGAAAAACACATCGACTAGGATGGAGGCACACATCTGTTCTGTTGGCATTTCACCGCGTTTCGAAACAAGCACCTCGACTGGAATGCTTTTGTCTTTCCGTTTTCTCACTTCTGAAGTTTGCAAATGTTGATACACAAATCCGCATATAATATCCCAAAGCCATGGTGAAGAATATATGATGTTAGGCACAGAGAGGCACGCTAGACAGATGTTGAGGTATTAATTCGGAAGAAAGGTTTGAGCAAATGGGCCTGAAATTCTCAGAGTAAAGTTAATTTTTTTTTTAAAAAAAACACAGACTTTCCACAGCTTTGTTTTATATTTAAAGCTTCATCTATCTTTTTTCTTTCTTTTTTGCTGTCTCGCTATTCAGCTTTCTAGTTTCTGGCTGTGGGCCACTTCGCCGCCATTGTTTTTCTTTGCAGACAAAACGATAAAAAGATAGCAACTAGCTGAAGCCCAAATCTATGCCAATTGCAAACTAACTGGAGATCGGGATGCCTCTGACCATGCGCAGAGGTCCTTTTCAGGTCAATGATGTGCCTGAGAATCACTTTGAGATGGGAATGGAAATGGAAGGTTTGCAGGGATCGGGTCGGTGGCTGTGGTGGAACGTGGCCTGGATTCCCCGGAGGGAGGGGCAGCGTTCCAGAGGATGAAGGGACAGCAAAGTTTAGATACTTCGGTTGAGAGGAAGAGAGTTAAGAAGGCTCCCCGCTAGCAATTCTCATAGTATATCTTTTGTGCTGTGGAAGATGCTTTACCAATAAAGGGGAATATTTGTAGCGCAGGGTTGAAATGAAGGGTAGCATTGGTGCTAGTAGCACTGATGATGTTACCTGGCTGGGTCGTGAAGCGTCTGCGAGGAAACAACCAAGCTTAGAGAGCACCATGAAGTCCATATGTCTTAAAATAGCTAAGATTGAGAAACACTGTTCTAGGAGATTGAAACCTCCAACCTTTCACTCTATGGGATCAGTCTTGCTGCTCAGCTCCTCAAACCATCTTATAAAATGACACCAGGCTAAAAAACTTCTATAAATGGAACTGAACTTTTATTTTCTAAAGGAATGTATCCAAATTCCCATTTATATAAAGGCACACAACAGGCTTAAAAAACCCAATCTGAATATAGCTTTATAATTTTACCAAGACTTACTAGGAAGTTACTAGAATTTCTGACTGGACAAACCAAGGGTCAATTTTCTCAGGGAAACTGACTTTCGCTTATTTTTTACATGCTATTTTGCTATAAAATTCCTGTTCTATGAATGGTTCCCAAAAGCACATCCTCCAAAAGTAGTTTAAGGTATTCTGAGGGTGGTTTGATTAGACCTGCTTTATCTGAATTGCCATGCCAAGAACTTCCCAAATTGCTTGATTCAGCTGATTTACTTCCAGAGACAGTCAAATCACCCTTTCAAAAGCATGATATAGAGGGAGAAACAGACTATGTCAGACTTCTCTGAAATAGTTCACACTGACACATTTTCTGTATTACTATTTTTCCTTCTTTAAAAATGAGGCTATAAAACTGAAACAGCAAACACCTGAATATAAGTAGCTCAATGATCCTGCTTCCAGATATGTAACAGCAATTCATCATTTTCCTAACCAAAAGTACTCTTATTATATAGTACATCATCAGATTTAAAAAATGAACAGAAAAATACCAGATATGGAATCTGAATTTAAAATCCTTCCACAGGTGCATTAGATCTTAAAATGCTACACAATATTACTTATTGAATAGATTAATTAATGAAAGCTTAATACTTAATTCTACAGGGTTAATTTGAAGTGATTATCATGTTTTATTTAAAAATATGTAGACTGAAAAGTTAACTTAATTGTAGACATATTCTGTGAAAAGTATTTAAATCTTTAGGCCTATAAACAAATCCGTGATACCATAGTTTTTGAGAAATTTGTATATTGTGTGGAAATAAATTCATTCACTGTGTTCTTACATTTTCTCAGATTTAGAAAGAATTCTTAGCAGTTCAGATTGAACAGAAAGTCAAGCATGTGATGAAACATTAGATTAATCCCAGAGGGTTGTATTGTATTTTAAGCCTCAGTGAATAGCCAAATTAGTATATGTGCCCGCTAAAACAACAACTCTGATGGATTGTCTTACCTTAAAAACTGACCTTTATATGAACCTTCACAGAATGAATACAAGTAATGCCAAGGAAGGAGGTGGAGAGGAAAGGAGAAAAAGCATTACGTGGTTTCTGGCACTTGCACGTATGACCCCATAGAGCTCTATTTATTGAATTAAAACTTCTAGAGTACAGGTAGAAATAATATTTTTGGTTATGGGCATTTTTTCCAAGAGTAAAGCTTGGGGGGGTTTTTAAATGAAAGAGCCAATGTATCTTGCAATTTACCAAAATACAGATTGTTTCTTCATTTGTAATCTCTTGGTCTTATGAATTTTGACTGAAGAATAGGAAAGAACTGCTGTAAAACTGACTGAAAGTTACACACACGTACGATTTCTGAAAGGCCATTATAGACAGTTTAAAATGACCTTAATGAAATAAATTGCTATAGTCTAGGGGAAGTATATTTCCTTTTTTATATAGAATTCTAAAAATGCTTTACCTAAGAAATGGAATCATTATATACAGTTTTCTGATATTTAGATATTTCTAATGTGTTTCCCCGAAAACAAGACCGAGGTCTTATATTAATTTTGCTCCAAAAGACACATTAGGGCTTATTTTCTGGTTAGGTCTTATTTTGGGGGAAATACGGTACTAAAGGCATTCATCTGGGCTGGTGAGCTTAACTGGGGCTTATTTTTGGGATAGGACTTATATTATGAGCATCCTGAAAAATCATGCTAGAGCTTATTTTCCAGTTAGGTCTTATTTTCGGGGAAATGGTATGTTGATAGGAGAGTCAATATTAAGCAGCAGTGAAGAAATGAAGCATTAAATTCTGAGCAAATACAATGTATTGTATTTCTTCAGCAATAGGATAGAAATAGAACAGAATAGAATAGAATTCTTTACTGGCCAAGTGTTATTAGACACAAGGAATTTGTCTCCAGTGCATAAGCTCACAGTGTACATATAAACAGCAAGTAATGATGAAGCAATCAAGCCACAAGAGATCTGAAGGGCCACCTGATCTAGGAAAAGGCATACCAGGCACACCAAATGAACCTGTTTAAAGTCTTTCCAGCCACATCCTGCTTGGTTGAGAAGGAACAGTGAGTGGAGGATGACTCCCAGATTTTGCACAATTCTTGAATGGGGAAGAATTACCCTGTCTAAGACTATAGATGGAACAAGTTCTTATCTGGATGGCCCCAATATTCATGGTTCACTCACTTGTTGTGAGATGAGTGGACATCTAAACCATTTAAATGAGTTAATTGAAATAAAAACTATATTCAAAAATTTACTTATTGCTAAAATAAACCAATACTGAAAATTATTTCCTATAGTGGAAAGAAACTGTTTATTCAATAATATGTATTTATGGCAATTGTATAGAATGATGATCATCTTTAAGAAGCCATGTTCTAAGATGATGGGTAGAATCTGGCTGCCTAAGTCAGCAGTCTGAAAGACTACTATGTAGTCACAATGTACATAAAACTAATCACATAAGCAGAATACTGAAATCCAAATACATTATCTCTACATAGCAGATTTTGCAATATTAAGCCAAGTAGGAAAACCAAAGTTCAGTCATATATTTCTTTCCAGCTCAAAATGAGAATTTATGAGACAAATTACATTAACATATTATGCGATTTCAGCTGATTATATGTTCTCAAGCAAAGAATAGGGTTTACATACAAATGACAAAATGAAACAAATCACATTAGGTAGGTAGGTAGGTAGGCAGGCAGGCAGGTAAGAAATTATAGTTTGCAGTTTATAATAGATATGAACTTGGTCGCCAAGTTTTATATAAGTAAGTTTGAATGGTATGTATGCCTCACATTCTTAGAATAACTTTTGATACAATAAATGGAGAATTTCTCCATTCTCTCTGTGTGTGTCTCTTTCTGTCTGTCTCTGTCTCTCTTATCTCTTTCATTCTCTGTGTGTGTGTCTCTCTTTCTCTCTCTTTCATTTTCTGTCTGTGTGTGTCTCTCTCTTTTTGTGTGTGTATGTGTCTGTCTGTCTCTCATTCTTTCTCTCTTTCTCTCTCTGTCTCTCTCATTCTCATTCTCTGCCTGTGTGTGTGTGTCTTTCATTCTCTCCATCTCTCTCTCTCTCAAGCAGGAACAAATATCGAACTAAAATGTGTAATACTTAAAGAAGCTTCAATTACTTTGTAATAATTAAACTAACTTTAATAAGCTTTTTAAATTTTGTTATTTAATTATAACAAAATCATAAACGCTTTTTTGATCATAACAAAACTTTTAAAGGTATAATTGTAGCAAAATTATTAAAGTTAGTTTAATTATTACAAAGTAATTGAAGCTCCTTTAAGTATTATACATTTTAGTTTGATATTTGTTCCTGTTTTTTATATTAATAAAATGGAAGTTCTCTGATCATTATTTTACAAATGTTACCTTCTTTAAAAATTCATATTGGCGGTCCTTGGGATTTCAAATTATGAATTTGGTGGTCCCTGAGGTCAAAAAGGTTGGCGACCACTGATCCATGAGGTCGCAAAGAGTCAGACATGACTTAGCGAGCGAACAACAACTAATACTTCATGTGATTTTGATTCTATGTCTCTGTTTATACAACCAAGAATGGTATTTTTTCTTAAACATTGTTCCCCAAAAGGTCATAAAGTGTGGTGTGGTCATGTGATGACCCACCCACTTAACAACCATCGTGACTTACAAACTCAATTGAGGGCTCAATTATGGTCATATGTTAAGGACTACCTATATAACCAAAACCATTCAAAGAAGCTTTGGGAGAACTATAGATAGTGGCAATGATACAAGGAGTGGTTAGGTGACTATAATTATCTAGATAATTATAAATACTACATAAAATTGAGTAAAAAGAATTGTACAGCTAAAATGAAGAATGCTCTATCTACGCACCTAGATATATATCCTGTTATCTTATCATCAACCTTGGAGTATAAGAACATAAAGAGTCTGTTTGCCTCATGTCCTAGATTCCTGTCTAATCTATACAAATATTGTATCAGTTGATGTTCTACCAGGAATTAATGAATTGTAAATATATCTTTTGCTTGAAGAATCAGGAAGTTGATGTTTGGCACCAGACTGCATTAACATAGGGATAGGATCAAGATCATGAGAAGTATTACTACCGCTTTATAATGCCTTGGTAAGACCATGCTTGGAATACTGCATTCAGTTTTGGTCACCACAATATTAAAAAGATGTTGAGACTCTGGAAAGAATGCAAAGAAAAGCAACAATAATGATTAAGGGCCTGGAGGCTAAAACTAAGAATGGTTGCAAGAATTGGGAATGCCTAGTCTAGTGAAAAAAAGGACTAGGGGTCACATGAGAGTAGTATTCCAATATTTGAGGGACTGCCACAAAGAAGACTGGTTCAATTTATTTTCCAAAGCACCAGAAGACAAGACAAGAAGCAATGAATGGAAACTAACCCAAGAGAGAAGCAACCTAAAACTAAGGAGAAATCTCCTGACAGTAAGAACAATCAATCAGTGGCATGGCTTGCTTTCAATGCTCCAACACTGGAGGCTTTTAAGAAGAGACTGGACAACCATTTGTCTTAAAATGAAACGGGGTCTCCTGCTTGTGCAGGGTGTTGGACTCGAAAACCTCCAAGGTCCCTTCCAACTCTTCTATTCCGGACCTTAAGTCACTCAGGTCACAGAGAAGAACTTAAATGCAAGATTAACATGTTTAGATTTTTTTCTAAGATAAATTCTAAAAAAGTTATGGCTTTAGAACTATCAACCTTCAATCTCTTAGACTGAAGACTTCTCAGATACTGTAACTGTACAAAATACATAACTGTAGCCCACACCTTTCCTATTGTCTTGAGTTAACTCCACCCTCCTAGGCTTTGCAAGTTAATGTGGTTACATGAATAAGCCTTTGATGGGTATCCTTATAATAAATAAATATTAAAATATGTAAAATGGCTTATAACCTTTGCCTTCCTCCAAAAGTTATCGCATTTGTACAGATAAGGTGCTAACTCAGTGTGGCTGCTTACCACAGCTTGTGGTCCTGAAAGGTGATTGATTTTGCTTACTTGTAATAATTGTGTATCACTTCCCGCCTCCTGGCCCATTTGCTATCTTCCTCTTTTTCTCCTTCACACCCACACTTTTGTAGGCTAAGGGCCTGGGTGGGGTGAGGCTGCCTACGAACATCAGCAGGTTCTTAAAAATGTCAGGATGTAGCTCAATTAGCCAGTCATCTAGAACACCAGTGTGAATGCTTGTGAGTCATCTGTGAGTGTGGAATGAAGGAGCACATCTCCTGTCAAATTTCTGGGGCTTCAAACTCATAGTGCCCTTTGGGAGAAAGGATGAGCTGAGTCTATTTTTGAGGAAGTACTGGTGGAAAGCATTTCTGCCTGGCTGCAGCTGCTTTTCCCAGTGGCAGATAGCAATTCCAGCTTTCTTACCCCACAAAGCTGAAATATAAAGAAAATTCCTTTCTCCTTGAAGGATTTGTGGCTAGAGTGAGACAGCTGTATTCCAGAATAAGCTTAATTGACAAACACGTCAAAGAGTAGCATACGCACCGTAAATATCATTAGCTCTAGAGTACTTGAATTCTATGAAGCAGTCTAAAAGAAATACTTTTACAGTCTCTAATGATACCCAGAAACACTTTCAATATACCCAGAGAAGAAAAAACTAATTTATTATTTGATTATCATAGTCAACAAAGAAGCATGCTAAGCACTTTTAATGAAAATATGGAAAAGATTCTATTTATTGATTATTTATACTTATATACCGTTTAAGAGTGCTTTACAGTACTCTCTAAGCGGTTTACAGTCAGCATATTGCCCCCAACAATCTGGGTCCTCATTTGACTGACCTCGGAAGGATGGAAGGCTGAGTCAACCTT
>JANHFO010004059.1:253404-266894 GCA_032468095.1 Pareas carinatus
AGAAGAAGAAGAAGAAGAAGAAGAAGAAGAAGAAGAAGAAGAAGAAGAAGAAGAAGAAGAAGAAGAAGAAGAAGAACCACCCCAGATTTTCTGGAATTTGAAATTTGCTTTTTCAAATGTATTGCAAATCGTTTGCCATAAACCTCAGCCTGGGAAACCAGGGCTGGCAAGAGAGGATTCTAGGCATTGCAGCTAAGTTTCATATTTTTTTTAGCCACTCTCAAACCTCCATGAACAATGTAAATACTCGAGCCCTGATTAGGTCACCTTACCCATATCCATTCCAATGTTTTCCCGTTTGCAGATGTTTCCTTTACTTTCACTTGGAATCCGGCGCTCTTTTCTATGGCTACACACACCTACTCCTAAGGGATGCTTTAATTCTTGGGATCTGGCTAGGCAGACGGCCGCTTCCAGGCCAACCGCCTTTTGCTACCAAGTTCCTTGTTGTGGTAACAACCCAAGGAAAGGAAAGTCATTTTTGCTGTTTGCCCCTTTTTCACAGGGAGACTTTATCAAAGTACTCTAATAAATTGCTTTTAAACGATCTTCCAACTCGGTTGCTTGTTGGAAAAAGGGAAGCAGAGGCAGAACCCAGAGCCAGATTTGGCTTTCAACATTAACCTGCCACGTCTCGCTGTGTGTGGAGGGGAGGGTGGGAATCACATTGTGCAGTCCATTCAGCGCCTCCATCGCTGTAAAAGGATTTCAGGAAGGCAGGAGGAATTTCTCTAGAGGGTTTTGTATTGTACATTCTTTGTTGTGAACTCAGATATATATATATATATATATATATAAACCTTAGATTTCCAGCTTGGAAAACAGAAGGAATCCTTGCGGGGGAAACAGAGCAAGAGAGTTACGGTAAAAAGTAAGCAACCAATTCGATTTTCTTTCCATCACAAGATTGGCCTCCGTGCATTGCGGATTCTTGCTGCGTGCCTCTGCATAAAGCTGGCAGGGAAAAAAAAATCAACCCACACCAAACAAGGATGCCCATATATAATATTTAATAGGCTTTGGACTCACTTAATACCTGAAGGTCTTATTATCTGTTTCTGGTCTGCTGGAAGCATTCTAATTTGATGCTTTGGCTAAACTGGGGGGGGGGGAATTGGGGGAGAGAGAGAAAAGAGAGAAAGGAGAGAGAGAGAGGAGAGAGAGAGAGAAAGGAAAGAGAGGAAAGAGAGAGAGAAGAAAGGAAGGGGGGAGAGAGAGAAAGAGAGAGATATGATAGAAGATAGATAGATAGACAGACAGACAGACAGACAGACAGACTTAAAAACAGGCCAAGTCCACTGAGGAGAGAGACCAACGCTCAAGTCGTTGGATATGAGACGGGAAATCTGGGAAGTGGATTTGACTGGCAGATTCAATAAATGACAAGAGAGATCCCAGTTTGTGAAAATTGGATCGGAATGCTGGCAATTATCTTTGACTCTAATTCAATCAGATACATATGAATGAATGTGAGAGCCAGGAGGGGTTAAGATGCTGAATTAAGGGTAGAGAGGCTCAGATTAAGAAAAGAAATAAATAAAAATAAATCTGTTTTACCATCTATCTATCTATCCATCCATCTATCCATCCATCCAATTTGCTTTCTGTTGGTTTTGTTTGAAATGGTATGGGGCAGTGATGGCGAACCTATGGCACGGGTGCCACAGATGGCACACAGAGCCCTCTCTGCTGGCACACGCGCCTTCGCCCAGCAAACTAAAAAAAAAAACTTTAGCAGCAAGCCAGAGGGACACAGGACTCCCTTCTCCCTCCCACTCTCTCCCTTTACCCGCCCCTCTGCCCAGCAGCCCAATAGGAGTGCTTCCTCTCCTCCTTCCTCCCTCCCTCCGAAGGCAGGGGGCTCAAATCCAAGGACGGAGGATGCAAGGATGGAGAGGTCATCTCCCCAAGGTGGGGAGGGAACGGGGTGCCTCAAAGAAAGGGAAGAGGAAGGGAAGGGAAAGAGAGTGAGTGACAGACGGATCTGGCCTTTAATTTGCTGGCGCGGCAGGGCAGGAACGAGGTGCTGCTTAGCTCAGCCCTGGAAGGGCCAGAGAGGCATCCCAGAGCAGACGTGGCATGTCGGCGAGGCCTTGACTGGACCTCGATGCGACAAGGGCAGCTTCCCTTTTTTTGTCCCCCAAGACTTTACGGTGCCAGCAGCTGCAAAAACAACACTGTCCCAAAGAGGCAAGCAGTCCGATTTGTCTCAGGGGTGGAAAGAGGTCACGCCTGGCATCCCCCACCTGCCTTACTCGGAGGTGGGAGGTTCTTTTTCATTTGGCTATCATGTCGCTTCGTGCAAAAAAGCCCAATCTGATGCTATTTGGAAGCATCCCTCTTAAGTCTGAAGCATTTCAGGTTTTTAACTGCACAATGAATTTTAACCTCCTCCCCCCCCTAAATCGCACGCAAGGATCAACTTTTTTAGCAATGCGGATTGTTCCCCCACATCCTCGATTGGGGTGCATTTGGGTGCAAAAATGGAAGAAGACAGTGCACGGGAGTTGGGGAGTCGAGGGCATGGGAGAGGCAGAAATGCAGCACCTTAGCCCTCCCCTTTGATTTATGGTGCTCCCCAAAACAACCGAGATTTGAACTCTATTTGAATCGGCGGCGGCACATGAGCTGCCTCAGGTTCTCCTCTCCCCGGGTGGGAAAACCAACAGGATGGAGCACCGCTGGGGAGGCGTCTCCCTCTTGCCTCTGCTTCTCCTCCTCTGTGGCTATTGTGTTCGCTGGAAGGGCTGATGCGGGGGGAAAGAGAGCAAAAATAGCTGGTGGGCTGTGTGTCTCTCATTCTCTCTCTTCCTCCCTCCCCATCTTCCTCCCTCTCACTCTCACATTCTCTCTCTTCCTCTCTCACTCCCTCTCTCATTCTCTCTCTCTCTCTTTCTCTCTGCCACTCTCATTCTCTCTCTCATTCTCTCTGTGTCTCTCTCTTTCTCTTTCTCTCTTTCTCTCTGTCTCTCTCATTGTCTCTCATTCTCTCTGTCTCTCTCTCTCATTCTCTCTCTCTCTCTCTCTCTCTGTCTCTCTCATTATCTCTCTCATTCTCTGTCTCTCTCTCGCCTTCTCCTTCTCTCTCTCCTTCTCTTTCTCTCTCTCCTTCTCTTTGTCTCTCTACTTCTCTTTCTCTCTCCCTCTCTCACTTCCACTCTCATTCTCTCTCTCTTTTCTCTGTGTCTCTCTCTTTCTCTTTCTCTGTCTCTTTCTCTCTGTCTCTCTCCCTCTCTCATTCTCTCTGTCTCTCTCATTCTCTCTGTCTCTCTCTCTCTTTCTCTGTCTCTCTCATTCTCTCTCTCATTCTCTGTTTCTCTCTCCTTCTCTTTCTCTCTCTCCTTCTCTTTGTCTCTCTACTTCTCTTTCTCTCTCCCTCTCTCATTCTCTCTCTCATTCTCTCTGTCTCTCTCATTCTCTCTCTCATTCTGCCTTTCTCTCTGTCTCTCTGTCTCTCTTTCTCTCTGTCTCTATCTCTCATTCTCTCTCTCTCTCTCTTTCTCTGTCTCTCTCATTCTCTCTCTCATTCTCTGTTTCTCTCTCTACTTCTCTTTCTCTCTCTCTCTCTCATTCTCTCTCTCTCTCTTTGCGATACATAAGTGGCTTTTGGGTAGCAGTTTGGACTCTCATTCTCAAAAAGGTTCGCCATCACTGGTATAGAGATTTCTATCTGTACTGGGGGTTGGACTAGAAGGCCTCCAAGGTCCCTTCCAACTCTGGTATGCTGTAATCCCAGATCAATTAATCAGACGAATAGCATGTCTCCAAAAGTGGTGGGTTTTCCATCGCTGAGATTTCAAAGAAGAGATTGGACAACCCTTTGTCTGAAATGGTATTGGGTCTCCTGCTCAAGCATAGGGTTGGACCAGAAGACCTCCAAGGTCCATTCCCACTCTGCTATTCTGATTCATCTTCATTTATATTAAAATTGGTAGCGTTCATGAAAGGAATGAGTGAAAATAGTTACTTCAGACGTTTTCCCCCCTCCCCGCTCCTGCCTGGATTTTGTAAACTGAGAAAGGACAGAGTATCTTCCAAACCTCGTCCAACCCCAATCAGAGAGATTTCTTTCTCATAAGTGTGGTAACGTCTTTCTTTAAAATGACAATTAAGCTCAAGATGAAAGTCTCTCAAATGTATACTTCAGTCAAAGTTTAATCTGCACTAGAATCTGTACCAGATTCCAGGTTTGGTCTACCTTGAAAGGCTGACAACAAAACAAAACAAAATATTAAAAAAAATGATTGCTATTCTTTAATTAATCAGAATAGAGCTGGAAAAGGGACCTTGGGGTCTTCAAGTCCTTCTCCTGCTCAGGCAGGAGACCCTATCCCATTCCAGCCTTTTCTTAAAAACCACCAGCGATGAGGCACCCACAGCTTCTGAAGACACGTCGTGCCACTGGCTAATTATCCTCACTATTGAGAAGATTCTCCTTAATTCCAGGTTGCTTCTCGCCTTGATTATTTTCCATCCATTGCTTCTTGTCTTGACTTCTGGGGCTTTGGGAAATAAGTTGACCCCCACTCCTCTTTGGGGCAGCTCCTCAAATACTCTAACACTGCTATCACGGCCCCCTTAGTCCTTCTTCTCTCTAGACTGGCCATACCCAATTCCTGCGACCGTTCTTCGTGTCTTTGTCCCCTGGTCTTGAATCATCTCAGTTGCTCTTCTTTGCACTTTTTCCAAAGTCTCAACATCTTTTTTGTGATGGGGTGACCAAAGCTGAACGCAACATTCCAGGCGTGGCCTTGGATACATCACGGTGATTTTCATTCTATGCCTCTGTTTATACAACCCAGAATTGTGTTAGCCTTTTTGGCTCACGTATCAGTGATTGTCCACTAGGACTCCAAGGTCCCTCTCACAGTTACTGTTTTTGAGCCAGGATTCACCTCATCTGTACTTAGGGGTACAGATTATGAAGGGTCTTATTTAATTTAATTTAAATTGTATTTAATTTGTGCAATGTTTTTTTCCTGCTTAGTTGTAAAAACCTTGCTTTTCTCCACATTTAATTTCATGTTGTTGGATAGGGCCCATTGTTCAAATCTATCAAGAGCTTCTTTGGGCTTTTTTTTAAAATATTTGACCCCTACCAAATCCCCCCCTCAAAAAAGTTGAGTTTATGCAACACCCTAAACTACAAAGAGCGAGCAAAAGGAACCTCCACGTTTAACTTTAATTAAGCTTAATATCCCAGGTGGTCACCGGGACAATTTTGCACAATTGACCTGTTGGTTAAGTATTTTGCATTGACAAAGACAAGTGAGAGTACATGTGATGAATTTCAGATCGTATTATGGATTCCTTGACATGGAATAATCCAGATTAGTAGTTTCTCTAGGTCCTAGTAATAAGAGATGGGGGGGGAGAGAAATTGGTCCATTTGAATGTGGTTGTCTACCATGAGCGTGTCTCTGAGGCTAAACCCAACAATTCCTATGATCATAATCCTCGCCAAGGATTTCACAACGAGAGCCAAAGTGATATATCACTGAAACAATCTTCTCTTCGTTTTGAGACCTGCTCCGTGTTTTGAACAGTATCACGTAACAAGTAATTGAATTCCTCACTCCTGTAAACATTTGCGGCACCCTGGGACCCCTTTGGAAAGGTCAAAGATTTCTTAAAAAACATCTCCTTGCCTTTTCAAAATGAAACACCCGAAGCGGCGGGTCCCAAGGTAGAGGAAGATATTCTTGCTGTGCATTCGGGAAAAGACAGGCAATATAGATGGCGTTATTGACTATACAGGGCAAAGCTAAGTCAATGTTCTCAAGCTTTCCCCAAAGAAAACATTATTGACTACGTTGTGCGTCATTGAGGATTTAGACTTCGCATAGTAGACACATTTGTCGCTATCTCTAAATTGGAGGGTGTCTTTTCGGATCGCTTCATTCTCTTCTCCCTCCTTACCTCTTTTAAACCTCCCAAAAAAACCAACAGCAACCCTTTCCCCCCCCCCCCATTTTGGTGTCAGCCCTCCAAGGTAGACCAAACTTGGAAAGGGGTACAGATTAAACATTGACTTGGGACATAGAACAGCAGTTGGAAGGGGCCTTGAATGTCTTCTAGTCCAACATCCCGCTCAAGCAGGAGACAAGTGGCTGTCCAATCTCTTCTTGAAAGCTCCAGTGATGGAGCAGTCAAAACTTCTGGAGGGAAGCCATTCCACTAGTTGATTGTTCTCACTGTTAGGAAGTTTCTCCTTAGTTCCAGGCTGCTTCTTTCCTTGATTAGTTTCCATCCGTTGCTTCTTGTCCTGCCTTCTGGTGCTATGGAGAATAGGTTGGCTCCCTCCTCTTTGTGGCAGCTCCTGAAATATTGGAAGACTGCTATCCTGTCACTCCTAGACCTTCTTTTCATTAGACGAGACATACCCAGATCCTGCAGCTGTACTTCTCCTGCTCCCTAATCATCTTTGTTGCTCTTCTTTACATTCTCTCCAGAGTCTCAACATCTTTTTATAAGGAGAAATTTGGAAGATGTTCATCTTTACTTTTTGGAATATACCCATTGCTACTAAAATGTCCTTCTTAGAGACCCATCTTGCTTGTATTGAAGTGATGTTGATGGTCAGTCATTCATCTCTTCTACTTTTACTCCTCTTCCGTTATGATTTACTATCAGTCTTGCTGGTACATCTTCCCACCAAGTGAACGTCATTGCTGCAGTTTAAGAGGTGTGTAGATTTTTCCCATGAGTCTCCTGGAGTAAGAAGTGGCCGCCAAATCAGTTGATTTTGGTCACTCACATTTTGAACACACAGACCCAAACTCAACAGCATATTCACAAGCCGAAGAAGGAGATTCTTAAAGTGAATATAGAGATAAAACCAGAGATGTTTCTTTTGGGTTTAAGGACAAAGACTTGAAATTTTTGAGGGGGCAACCTTGATATTATACAGTACATGTTGACAAACATGAAAGACTACTACGACTTTTACCATAGAGAAATGGTTGCAAAAGCTGAGGGAGTTAGCAGAGATGGCAATACTGACTGACTTGATTAAAGAAAAAAAGTATATAAAAACTTTTGGGTCTGTCTGGAAACCGCTTCTGAACTTTGTGCTCGAGGTTGAAATAAATGAAACTTTGATTTTGAGTTTTATCGATTAGATAGATTTGTTGTTGTAGAAGTGACTGACCTATCCTGTTTCGGCGTTGCCGACCCACTGTGGCCAGCAGGGGGTGGCCATTCTGCCACAGGCCAGCTAGCTTCGGTTGACTGACAGCTGGTGTTTAGACTCCACCCGTTTAGATGCTAGTAACTCAGCTGCAGGCCATCTCGGTGCGGTGGGGGGATTTTACTTTATAAAGTAAAAATCCGACAGGTTTTATCCATTTGGGGTCAGTCTACATGACAAGGGGTACCTTTAAAATTTAGAAATCTGATACACTTTATCCATTTGGGGTTCTCTTCCCTGCAAACAATAAAATCTGGATAACTGGATAACTTATTGCCATATTCTACTGCACCAAAGAAAGTCGGAAGTCAATGCCTTTTCTTTCTTTTCTTCCCCTTCTCTTCCGCATTCTTCATATTCCTTTTTCCTTTCCTATCTGTCCCATTATTTGCTTTAGAACTTCTTTTTGTATGTTATATTATAAATCAATAAAACCTTAACAGAATAAAAAACAACACATTCCCCTGCATGGCTTGGGTTTGTTGGTGTGAGTTTGTTTAATATATACAAATACTTTTTTTTATTTATTTATACACAACACTGCTAACGAGGAATGTTTTTTATGACATGATGAAATGTGTTTTGTGTCATGGTGATTGTACTTTATAACATGATGACATGATGAAGGTACTTATGATTGTGACTGTATTCATGACTAAGATCATGGTTTGTCAATTGCAGTTTATAGGTACTTGACAAGGTGAATGTACTTTTTAACTATGAATGTTTCTTATGCTTATATGTACTTGATAAGATGAATGTACTTTATGATGATGAATGTATTCTATGCTTCTATGTACTTGACAAGGTGAATGTACTTTATGATTATGAATGTATCTTACGCTTCTATGTACTTGACAAGATGAATGTACTTTACGATTATGAATGTATCTTATGCTTCTATGTACTTGACAAGGCGAATGTACTTTACAATTATGAATGTGTCTTATGATTGTAATCACAGTTTGTTTATTGTATGTATGTAGGTATAGAGCAGGTACACCAGAGACAAATTCCTTGTGTGTCCAGACACACTTGGCAATATAAATTCTAAATCCAATTCTGATTCTTTATATTTTTCTATCACCTAACAGAAAAAGCTAAAAGAGTTTTGAATGTTAGAACACAGATTCCAAAATCTGATGCTGTGTAGTTTGGTGCATCTATGATGGCTGCTTTTCCCTGTAGTTCAGGAAGTGATAATGTATAAAAACACAGTGGAATGAATGGGGTGTCCATCTGTTACTACCTTTAAAGCACATTTATGGTCGGTTCTTCCTTTGCTGCGATACTTGCACTTCCAGTGTGCTCTCTGCTCTACTTCTCCAACTCTTGTAAACAGGGCAGGAAGCGAGGGTGACTCCCACGCTGTGTCTTGACCTCTCTTTATAGCTGTGCAAGCTGTTGTTGATAGACCCTTCCTCTCCTGGAGATGGACAAATGCTGAATGGCACCCCTCATTGTTTTGAAGGCTTTGTCCCTAACAGATCAGCTCACCGTGTACCCGGAGATAATTAGGCCAACTTATTTAAAAGTTATGACCTAATTAGTGACTTTAATAGTCATTAATTATAGAAAGAGCAACAAAGCTGCTACAGTTTCTGAGCGGGCACAGTCCAGGGCGAGGCACAGGTATTTATCCTGGTCTGCAAAGGAGAGAGGCTAGCAAGCTTTACATCTCATTAAGCCAAATTGTCCCTAGTAATTATAAGCAATGCGATTTTATTTATCTGGTTTAATTAGCGGGGACTTTACATTGTCTTTGACACAGTGGTGATGAGGAGAGAGGAAGAGATTAAAACGCCATCCATCAATGCTGTGTGGTGTGTGTGTGTGTGTGTGTGTGTGTAATTACAGATTTGAGTACCTAAAGGTGACAGAATCTGGGAAGGTGAACAGAAAGGAGAACGTTGTCTGAAGGACACTATGACGGATTTCCGAGAGGCAAGAGGTAAGAATGGTCAGGGAAGAGCAGAGATGATATTCTGTGAACTTTAAAAAATGACAAGGAACCATGCAGACTAAGGTTCTAGGACTGTCTTTGTAAAAGAAGCAGGGACATCTCAAATTCGCAGACTAGTTTTGAACACAGCTTTCCTAGGTGAATGTTTCTCACAATGGTCCATCTTTGGAGCTACTGTAGAAGACCCTTTTCTCCCTATCGCATTCTCCTCAAGATGTTGTCCTTCTCTGTTGCTTCTCCCTTAGTCCCAACCTTACAAGGTTCTCCTAAAGCCATGAAGATTTGACTTTTCTCCACTCATCCCTCGCTCATTGGACTAAGATATTTCTATTCAGTTCTATTGTAACAGTGAATGTTTGCTGTACCCAGCCTCGGCTATGTTTGGTTTCCGTTATACATAGAATGCGAAACAACATTTTGTGAGTTGACTGAGACTAGGTGGACATCTGCAGAAGAGTGACATTAGATCATAGAATAACAAGAGTTGGAAGGGCCCTCAGAGATCTTCTAGTTCAACCACCTACTTGAGCAGGAGATCCTATACCATTTCAGACAAATGGCCCAGTCTCTCTTTGAAAGCCTCCAGGAATGGAGCACCCACAACTTCTGAATGCAAGCTGTTCCGCTGCTTAATTGTCCCCACTGTTAGGAAGTTTCTCCATAATTCCATGTTGCTTCTTCTCCTTGGTTAGTTTCCATCCGTTGCTTCTTGTCCTGTCTTCAGGCGCTTTGGAGAATAGTCTGATCTCGTCTTTGTAGGAGCCCCTCAAATATTGAAACACTGCTATCAGGTCACCCCTAGTTCCTTCTTTTTGGTATTAGCTTAGAGGTTGATGAAAATGGCCAGATTAACCAATATCTAGAAAACCATTCCTGCCATTCACATCCCAGATGCGTTGTCGATTCTACTCCATAGGTTATAGTGAGAATTCACCCGTGTTTAACTAGACTTTGGAGAACCGTAGCCCCAACACATCTAGTGATGCCTTTGCTCAAGAAAAGTTTCATTATGGAGAAAGAGTCTTTTACAGACCCCTTATTTCTACTTCTGAAGTCACGTTCCTGCTAAGATTATGAGATAGATTGTTGAGCCATCATCTGGAGGTCTGCTATTTATTTATTTATTTATTTGTTTGTTTGTTTGTTTATCTTATGTATGTATGTATGTATGTATGTATGTATGTATGTATGTATGTATGTATAATTAGGTTGGCCTAATTCGCACTTCTCCCCTCGACCAAATGTTTTAAATTTTAAATTATATTTTGGTTTTAAATTGGTTTTATATTTGAGTCAAAATCAGCCACCGATTTAATTGTTTTATATGTTTTTAAAGGGTTGTGTTTGTTGTACTTGTCTTTTAAATGTTTTTATTTGGCTGTACACCGCCCTGAGTCCCTTCGGGGAGAAGGGCAGTATAAAAATCTAATAAATAAATAAATAAATAAATAAATAAATAAATAAATATCACTGGGTTTGTGGGATGGAAATCCTCGGTATACCTTCCATCAGAGCACAGGGTAGAACCAATCTTGCCCTCTGTGAAGTTTCATGTTAATCAAATCCAGCTCCCTCACCATCTTGGTCCAGCCGAGTGACAAAATTCCCCAGTACAGTTCTGCTATAAAGCCCTGACAAATTCTAAGAGTCTGTTTTTCCTAGTCTCCCACTCACTGCATCACTTACCTTAGACAATTGTGTCCTGTCTGCAGTTTAGAACTAGGATCCTGATAGTTTATTATTTTCTTGGCTAATCACTAGCCGCAGTGAGATTGGTGAGTAGCCCTAGTTATCTTTGTTATGTAGCATAAGCCACAAAAGAGAACTGTATGTTTGCTCATAGTAGCTTGCTTGTACAGTACAAGCCAATGAGGATGGTGGAGGTGAAGGAATTCTTGTTTTTGTTTTTTCTCAGAAGCTCCTGCACAGCTTCAAATGTATCCAGCCCTGTCTGCTTTACTTTGGTTATTTTAATATGTTTAAAGAAACAATCATCTACCCTATTGCCTGGAAAGAACCCAAACTGACCTCAGTCGGCCTCAGATCTGAACAGGCATGTATAAGATTTGGATTGCATGCATAAATAGGCATTCCTCAGTTTATGGTCACAATTGAGGCAAATTGAGCCCAATTAGCGAGGCAGTTGTTCAGTGAATTTTGACCCATTTTACAACCTTTCTTGTCACAGTTGTTAAGTGAATCACTGCAGCCAGTTAGTTACATAGTTGTCGAATGAACCTGGCTTCCCTATTGACTTTGCTTGTCAGAAGGTGGCCAAACTGGGCATAGGGCCCAGTTACGTGCAGGATCGCATTCGACCCACTGATACCTCCCGCCGACCTGTTCGCTCCCACAGAGCGGGCCTCCTCAGGGTGCCACCAGTCAAGCAATGTCGGCTGGCAACCCCCAGGGGGAGAGCCTTCTCTGTGGCGGTACCCATCCTCTGGAACGACCTCCCCCCTGCTATTCGAGTGATCGCCGACCTTCGGACCTTCTGCCGTGCCCTGAAGACCCACCTGTTTCAGCAAGTGGACATCGAAAAGCTGCGCCCTGTCCTCCTGGGTTTAATTTTAGATTCGACTGGGAAATAGTTTTTATTGCTCCCCCCTTTTAATCTAATCAGGGCTATTTAATTGTTTTAATATGTTTTTAATTTGTGTCTGTATTTTTATGTGTTTGTTTTAAACTGTCTGTAAGCCGCCCTGAGTCCTTCGGGAGAAGGGCGGGATATAAATAAAATTTATTATTGTTATTATTATTAAAATGGTCTCCTGGTCCAGGGACATGGCAACCCTCAGCAATATATGCCAGTTGCCCAGCAACTGAATTTTGGTTGGTTATTATTTATTATTCATTAATAACTTCCTATTTACCAATCATTTAGAAAGCATTCAAATGCAAGTAGATAGATAGGCACCACTTCTGTGGGAAAGTAAGAGCATTTTGGACCTTTGGCATAGCTGGCCACATGACCATGGAAATGTCTTCAGACAACGCTGGCTCACTCAGCGCCGCCTGGAGTTAGACATGATTGAACAAGGAAATCCTTACCTTTTTATTTATTAAATAATAAATCTCATGGTTTGAGGAGACTCTGCTTGCAAATCTATTTTGCTAGGACATAAATGAAGATTGCTCATTTAAGATAGGGATGATCAAATATACATCAAAGCATAAGAATAAACTTGCACAGAAGACTTCTTAAAAGAAAACACAACCTATTCCTGATTCTGAAATGTTATCATGTATGTTTATTGAAAACATCATCCCGGTTAAAAATATCGGGAAAGTTGCCATGTAGGGAAGAGATAGAATGGTTCTACTTGTGGACCACTGAGAAGAACCATTTCCAAACTATAATACACTTGTTTAATTACTTTTTCAGGAACCAGTTAGAAATTGCAGCTTCAGAAACCACTGCGATATATTTACCATACAGAAAGTGATGCATTTGAAAACCCAAAGAGATCAATTCACTTGACAAATTTTGTGAATATCAATGAAATAGCCTAATTATAAGATGTAGAATAATGATCTTGCTATGAAACAATCATAGCTCTAAATGCTTTGTACACCCTCAAATATTTCCCAAAGGGGGACTCTAACCAGCTATTATACCAGATATTAAAATTCAGATTTCTTTCTTATACTCAGAACATTCCAGAAAAATGTTGCATTGCTATGTGGAGTCTTAGAGTGAGGAAGAACATCTCCTTGGTGTTATACTTATGGAATAGATGTGGGGAACTATGGCCCCTTTATGATTTGTGAACTCCAACTTCCAGAAATCCTGAGTGAGCATGGTTGGCTTAAAAATTCTGAGAGTTGAAGTCCACAGGTCATAAAAGGGTCATAGTTCCCCACCCCTGCTATAGAATATGAAAGTTAGCACAGTTATTAATGAAATAGTATAGAATGACTGATAACTTTGAAAATAAGAAGGCAAGATTTGTGGAAATAGTATTGAATCTATGTTTTATGGAGATAGAAGAAATGGATTGCTTGAATCTTTTTCAGTCAGGACTCAGGTCTGGTCATGGAGCAGAAATGACATTGATAGCTCTGGTGGATTATTCTCATTGGGATTTTGATATGGGAAGTACATCCCTCCTGGTTGTATTAGACATTTCAGTAGCGTCAATCATGATATCCTTTCGAATAAACTGGAAGCAGTGGAAATTGAAAACATGATTTTACAATGATTCTTTTTCTTTCTGAATGGATGCCTCCACTTGGTGGTTATGCAAGAGAAGTGGACTAATTTATTTATTTATTTATTTAGATTTATATACCGCCCTTCTCCTGAAGGACTCAGGGCAGTGTACAGATAACATAAAA
>JANHFO010004060.1:8795-25465 GCA_032468095.1 Pareas carinatus
ATCGGCACAACATGTCGAGGGCGCGCACCCACAAACCGATTTGGCCCCCTGCTCCCGCTATATCTGCCCCTCCCACATATCACCGAGATGTTATTTGAACCACCCTCCAGCGTTTCCCCCTCCCCACCGACCTTCCGAGCCTCCCTATCCTGTTCTGGCCATATGATCGGCCCTGTATACCCCTCAACTTCCTTGTGAACCCTCCCTTCCCAACCGAACCCCCCCTGACCCCTTAAAACCCTAATTAAAAATTTGTTTAAAAACCCCCTCAGTTTCCCCTTGGCCAGGGACCTTCTCTCCGGGTATCCGGCCCCGTCATCGAGTAAGGTCCCGGGCAGCTTAACGGGCCGACACTGAGAGAGGGGGGCATCCCTCAGCGCCCGAAGCTGCTCCGCGGTATAAGTGAGCATAATTTAGAATTTAGGTACATATAACACAATAAATAAAGAGAGCGTAAAACATAGGAGTAGCAAACGGGGCGTGGGGAGGTAAGAAGAGCAAGTCTGGGGCAGATATTCTTTTCATAGTCCACAGGTTTAAATGGGAGTTGACAAAAGGCCCATATGGTCAGGGCCCAACTTCGAGGGTCTTCCCGCCCCACCAGGCAGTCCTCCAACTCCTTTCACAGGGAGATCATTTGAGTCCTGGAGGTGGGCACCCTGGGACGCTGCCACCATCCCCGGCCCCACCCATCAGTCACAAAGAGTTTTCTTCCATGGTGGTCCAAGGAGGGATGATGTTTTCAGGGTGAGGGCCATCACCATACTAGTTCCACCGCTGGCCCACCTTCTCACCCAGGTAGCGGAGATCCTCACCTCCACTGGCCACCAACTTCTCCCCATCACCTAACCTGCCTGTGGAGCGATCAAGAGTCCTGCAGAGTCCAGCGGAGGGGGCAGCTCCAGGGCCAGCACGTTTGTCGGTGTCCTCATGTAGCCGGCGGAAAAAGCAAGGGGGGGTTCCCATGTTGACAAGGACAAAAAAAACCCATTGCCGCAGCCCGATGAAAAAAAACCATTGTCCCATCGCCGGAACCGGCAAGCTGGCAGCTCATCTTTATCAGCCGGCCAGGGAGGCAAAACAGGGGGGGGGAAACATCCCAGATTGAAGAAACCCCCTCGCGTCGGCCGTCAGATGAAAGAGAAGCCCCCTGCAGAAGCCGAGGGGGCCGACAATCCAGCAAATTCACCCACTGGCCTCTCCTGCCGATTGGCAAAGGGTGGGGGAGCCGTCGCTGGAAAAGACTCCCCGCAGCCACCCGACAAAATGGCGCCGCCGCCGCTGCCGCTGCCGTTGAAGGGACCGAGGAAGCCAGCAAAGCCGGTAAGATCAAAAATCTAAGTCCCCGGCCAGCCGGAAAGGAGAGGGGGGGAATCCCACATTAAGAAAAACCTCCCTGCCGCGCCTCCGACGAAGAAGGCAGCGCCGCCGCCAATAGAGCCGGCTGGGGCCGACGGAGTGAAAAAGATCTGCTTCTGTCTCCCAGCTGGCTGCAATAGCCCTCGTTGGACTCCGCCGAGCTCTGCAGGCTCCCGAAGCTTCCCAATATGAAGAGGAGAAATTCCCCTAAAACCTCCTGTGGCTGGGGGTCAGATAGAAATGGCCCCAACGCCCAGGACTTACATTTCCCCCTCCGCACGCCATGGAGCGCTCCTATGCACGCTCCTCACCCTTCGCGGCCATTTTCTGATTTATATGTGACATCTAGTTTGTCCTCCATTTCTACATTGAATAACAGCAATTAAGATTTTAATAGGAAGAAGAAGAAAAAAGATGATTGCTAGGTTCAAAAATGCCCCCTTTTAGGAAAGATGTTTCCTTGCTAAAAGCCCTACAATCAAAGTAACCAAGAATTTTTTTCAAAGGTAATATAGGTATTAAATGGAGGAGAGGGGAAAAGACAAAACCTTATATGCAGCTAGTATACCTTGGGATCCATTATTCTGTATGAAGGAATGATTCATTGGTATTTCTATTTTTAGCTCAGGACAAGACTTTATTCATGGAAGCATGAGAATACTTACAGGTATGTTTTAAATTCTTGACTGATCTATTTTGTTACTCAATGATCAGAAAATTTTAAGAAGGAAAATTATTTTTCCTCATTGTTTATCTTCCAGAAGGAAATGGTTTTCCTCCTTGTTTAGCCTTAATCCTGTTCAGCCTCATGATCCTAGGTAATTAAAGGTGATACCCGTCTTGTAGATAATCTAACTCATTCATTTATTGTGTGCAGAAAAAATAGAACTAGAACAATAGTTCAGCTATGATCCATGAGCATATTGAAGATGGTCTGTAAGAAGCAAAATAACAATGTAATAATAATATAACCCCATGCACTGTTTTACATTATACTCAGAGTTAGATTAATTGCAGTGTAGTTTGTTGTGTGGCATAATATTCTGTGAATTTAAATAAAGTAAATCAATTGCACATGTGTGATTAGAAGGTAAGGATCTAAACAGAGATCAATATATATGAAACCATCAATGTTTACCATTATTTATGTGGTGGTTTGTAGAAGCTTTTAATGACAATGAATAGATCATATAATGGAAAAGGCTGAGAGCCTGAGTTTGAGCACTTCAAGTACCGGTGAATACCCTCTAGTTTTTGTTTCTAGACCTTCAGTATGGAAGAGTCATTGTCTACCTAGAGAAATAATTTTGCTGAAGCGTGTTTTCTATGTTCAAGCCCATTTAATCCAGCCCTGATATCTGGGACCATGGAAAACAAGTCTTTGCTTATTTTTAAGTGACATTTGAAGAGGTATAAGATGCGTGCCCACAGTCTGTAGAAGGAGTGGCAGAAGCTGAGGCCAGAGTTAGAAGAGGAATCGGTCTAGAATCCTTTTGTAGACACAATCAAACTAAGTCCAACTTCCCTTGAATTCCATTGACCCTTATTTAACCATAAACACATGCTATCTGTTAGTTGAGAATATTCTGGTGTATAAGCATGATAAACAATAAATAAGTTTAATTGGACCATCAAGTATGACCTGATCTTTCCATCTGACGTTATCCTCCATTAAGTCTTCTTTTTCTTCAGGTTGAATTTGTTTGTACCTTTAAATTTTCCCTCATACAACTTGTTTTTATTTTATTCATTTTTGTCCATCTTTGCCTTCTTTCAGATTTATTAACATTTTTATTTATATCCTTGGAGGTGCTGATGACCTCTTCCCCCCACCATTTTTGTGTTGTCTATCAATTCAGTATGCATTCTTCCATTTCTTCATTGAACTTGAGAGTAGGGAAACTTGGGCCCTTCAGTTATTGCTGAACTCAACTTCCAGCAACTCCTCCTATTGAAACATTGTGCTGAAAATATAGCTAAGTTTCATCCTGTTTTCTCTAGTATGATGAAGAATCATTAATTAGCACTGTGAATATAAACCAATTATACTTATTTTGTCTATTGTGCACTCTTTTTCTTTCAATGTCATTAAATGATATAAATCTCATTCGTAGCTAACCTCAAAAAGCTATGCTTAGTTAAATTTGATTAGTGCTAAAATGAGAGGTGATTTGAAAATTATATGGTTGCAGACTAAGAAGAAAACCATGACAGAATATTTCCAGAATAGTTTCATGGAATATTACAAGGAAGTGACCAAGAAGTTTGCGAGGTTCAAGTTCAACTCAAAGGAAATGTTACGTCATTATATTACAATTCATATAATTATTTGCCATGATAATGTTCCCATTCTAATCTTCCTTCTGTATCTCTCCCTTTTTTAAAAAAAAATTCCCTAATTTGTTGCCTAGTGGTTTCATTGCCATATCTGCACAAGCAATTCCAGAGTCTACGAATAAACTAAATTAAGTTTATGTCTTTCAGCTCTTATTAGGATGTTTAATCCTTCTGTGCAGTATTACTCTCCCTTGGGAAACAGTGAGATGTTATCAAGAAATGGAACTATGTGAGTTCATTATATATGTACTGGGCTACTTCTTGTCCACCTGGATGTTATTGTTGCAGTGATGCAGGGTTTCCCAATCTTGACAACTTTAAGGCGGGTGGACTTCAACTCCCAGAATTCCCCAGCCAGCCAGATTGGGAAACCCTGCTGTAGATGATGCAAAGCAAAGAAGTGGTTAAAATAATTAAGATGCTAAGAATAGTAGTTAATTTTTTTCCCCATAATCAGGACTGTTAATAAAAAGGAAACTGTACAGATAGCCCTTGATTTGCAACTAGTCATTTAGCAACTGTTTGGAGTTACAACTGCCTTGGAAAGGGTGCTTTAAAGCACTTCTGGCTGTCACAAAATATCATGCTGTTGGCTCCACCACCATCCACTTACCACTTTTCAGAAATCTTGGCAACTGACTCACATTTATGGCTGGTTGCAGAGTCCTGCAGTCGTATGATCATAATTTATGATTTAGCAAAAAAAAAACCATTGAGGAGAATGGATTCAGATTTATGGCTGTGGTATTTGCTTAACGGCTGCCATAAAATAGTTGTAAAATTAGGTCAGATAAGGTGGCTGCCTTAATTTATAACTGTTACAATTTACAACCAAAATTCCAATCCCAATTGTGGTTGTAAGATGAGGATACCTATATTGGTATGTAGGAATGACCTTGGAAATTATCTTATTATCCTGCCCATCTTTTTATGTAGGCCATATGTAAATGTAATATTTTTAAGGTTGTTTTTATCGTGTTTTTATGTTATGTATTGTATGTTTTATTAGGCCTGTTAGCCGCCCTGAATCCTGCAGGAGAAGGGCGGGACATAAATTCAAATAAACTAAACTAAACTAAACCTTGGGAATGGGGGCGGGAGAAATGCTGCCTAAGAAAGGGTCAGATAAGAGAGGCCGTAGCCCACAGTTGCATAATAGATAGAGAAAGGACTCATAAAGTATTCCTCGTTACTTTTCGATCTGTAAAGGAAAAGATGGGGAATCTGTACTTTCAGACTTATAAGATCCTGTTAATGCAGCATTACAATGAAGCAGAATCTTCTCATCATGTTTCCTTTCTGCTCTATCTGGGAAGGCTGACATCAGCCCCGCAAGTCTGAAAGTACAAATATCCCATCATCCCCTTTAGCAAAGTCCTTTAGACTTTCTGCATAGTGTACATCCCTGTTTGTTCTCTCTTCTCTTGGTTTCTGAAAACACTTCAGAAAGGACCATTTTGTGCTTTGGAATAGCCTGGATTCTGTAGATTAAAATTCATCTTTCTACCTACAAAGAAAGAACATTTACCTGCTTAACCATTTCCCTCTTTGATTTGTGACACAGTGATCTTTTGGATCAAGCAAAAGAGCTTGTGGAGAGCATGAGAGAGATCCAGGTATTTGTATTGTAACATGTTACATCACAATAATCTGCTTATATTTATAATCTCTTGAATATTCAGTGTTGGCCAAAAGCATTTTCATCCTTGTAGCATATACGTCTATTAGAACTGATACGTCGTTCCTGTGCATTCAGGCAGTGGGTCTACCAGCATTTGTTGATTTCTCATGTCACAATGCCCTTGTGTGACAGGATCAGTCCTAATGAATTGTAACTTGAAATTCTGCTTTGGATTCCCTAGATGGGGACCCTGACATTTTAAATTTGACTTAAGAATACACAAAAAGCTAAGGAAACAAAGACATGGAAGACCACCAGCTAAGCCTATAATCATATCCAGTTGTCTTTTGTTTTACCTTGCTTATAACATTATGATGGCCAAACCTTAACCATTAATATATTTATATAAAATAGGAGCATTTAATTCTTGGCCCTATGGAACTAAGGGACACATTCATATTTTTCCTTTTAATTCTGAAAATTGTTCTATTTTTTTAAAAAAATAAAAACCAACTAGTCTCTTTTTATCAATTAACAAGACTACCTAAAATGTACTGTGATAAAACATGGATTTTTTTAAAGTATCAGATATGTTAATATCCAGTTCTCAGATGTTGGGGAAATCCTGGAGACTTCTAGCTTGGAAGAAGCCATTCATACCACAGAAGCATTTTTTTATGAGAAACCCAGCTGTAGGCACTCCCCTTTTACCTGGGCATCATTCAACCTTTTCATGACAGGAACTTTCAGATTAGAGGCTTTTCCTGACAGTTAAACAGGTGTTATTTTTACAAAGTCCAAACTATGACAAATCTATTTTTTTCTGTGTTAGTTCTCCAAACATATTTTAGCAAAATTGTGAAAAAGATGCTTCTGTCACTTGAAATCTTTATCCTAGTTTACTATTATCACTAGCTTGAAGTATCTTCTCTGCCTGTAGTCTTTTGGGAGCAATATGATGACTAGACCACTACCTACCAATCAATTTGCCCTTCACAATTTTAAGCAATATTTTTTTCTTTTGGCTTTGATTTGTTGAATTTGTCATAGTGACCTAGTTCGGATCATCATGCTGTCATGAAAAATGACTTACATACTTGTTGAGTTGATGGACTGGGCTGAACCAAAGCCAGTCAAATCACAGCTCTAAATTAAGGATGCCTGAAATAAAAGATAAAAGGTTGTTGTGTGGCACAGTCATCTTAGCTCTGATACAAATCTTGAGGCATTTATATTGCCCACAACAAAACCAGGCCACAAATCTTGTGTTGAGGATATTGGGCTGCTTGGGCATTAATAGCTTAACATAATTAAGTTTGCTAAGTTTATTTTTAGGAGTCATTATAGGAAAAAAGGACAGATTAGAAGAATAGGTCAATAGGCTAAAGGTTTTCCTAGTTAAAATTAAGGAAATTAAGAAAGCTAAGAAAGTTTGGTTTAATGCAGGTATGTCCAACCAGTGGACCATAGGCCATCTGCTGTCCTGAACAGCTACTAATGTGGCCTCACAAGATTGCAATAAATGTAATGTAATAAAGGAAGTTAGTTATGCAGCCCTCTTCACTCAATGTGGCCCAAGCAAGCCAAAAGCTTGATTACGTCTAGTTTGGTGGTTAGGACACCAGGCTAGAACCCAAGAGACTGTGAGTGTTAGTAAGTGACTTTCGGCTAACTTAGCCTAACTCACTCACAGGGTTATTGTTGTGGAAAAAATAGGGGGAGGGAAAAGTGAAGGTGATGTTCATCACCTTCACTTATTTATAAAAATAATAATAGTGGGATTAAAAGTATTTTTTAAAATGAAACAAACCCAAACTGTTTAGCACAGGTATTGTGATCTGGTCATTTAAAAATATTGAGGACAAGTTTTCCGTTAACTTCCTCAGCTGCCTTGTGATTGCTTGTTTTTTTTCCTTAGATATTTGACTATCAAAATGACTGGAAGCTAATCACAATTTTTCACCTGTGTTCTTCGCAGAACTCTGAATCCCAGGTAAATAAGCATCATATGTATTTACTTGGAAAATAGACCAGGAAATTGGATGAAAGAATAGACAAATGGTGAATTTGGATGTTTCTTGGATGATGATATGTTCTACTTCTTTACATGCTTGTAAAAATGGGTATGGTTTTTCCTTCCCAAATAATACTTTATTTTTCCTTTAGTGGTATACTGCACACGATAATTTGTATTATTAAAAATAAGTCATTTTCCTAAGGGATAAACTTTCTCCTCATGAAGATTTAATCAATAAATCTATAAATCAAAATATGTAGAGGCCATTAGCATTCTTAAATATGTGTATAGTAACAGTTACTCACCTCCCATATTTTCTAAGATGCTAGGAATACCAGAGTTAATAAATTAATATGGAAAAGACATTTTATTCATGCTTGCAGTCAGATAAAGTAGCAGATAAGTAGTACTGATACCACAGTGTTGAAATTCAGCAACAAATGATTTTCAGCAGTATATTTGGGGTTTTTGCATTTTGCATTTCAAAAAAATGAATAGTGATGTATAAATGATATATAAAATATATCTAAACTTAAATTGTCTACTTTGCCCTTAAATTATTTTGTACCTTTCAAAAGTTGGTCGACTTCTGGTGTTGCTACTGCATTGTTGCCATGGCCTCTGAAGTTCATTTTCAATTTTAAAAAGTTGTGCCAATTGTGTAACGAAATGATTGCCCCTCTGCCTAAACTAACAACAAGTAAGACTTCACAGGATATTATGTAAACTCAATCACAAACCTTAGAAAATTATATGGTTTTTGTCTTCACAAACGCATATTAAAAATGTTTTCAAAATATGTCAATTTTAGCACACAAAAAAAATCTAACACAGTCCCTGTAAAAAGTATCTGCCTCAGTTAAGAATTAGGGTTTAGTTCTAAAATTATTAAATACAGATTATGTAATGTAGGATAGGAGATGGTTAATCCATAACCACTTTTTACTGATTAAATTAAGAGGGTATCATAGTAAGAAATGGAAGATTCCCACTCTTTTCAAGGCATATTTACTTGAGATTCCTTTCCATGCTGGTGAAATGACAGATATGGGAGGCAGACATTATTCTGAAATGTTTGATTTGGAGTGAAAAAAGATTGTGTTCTTAACCGTTTAAATTTCTTTATTTTGAACAGGATATTTCTCGCCTCAACAGCATAAAGAAACTTGAAAGAGTATTGGATTTGTTATACAGAGAAGTATGAATATTTTTCCAGATTCAATAATTTTGAAACACTGGACTTATGCATATAGATTTATGTACAGTATATGCATATCCATCTATCAGCGACAGCCAGTGTAATATACTAGTTAAGAGAATAGGGAGACCCAGTTTTAGTTTTCTTTTAGAAATGGAAAGCATGGTTGATTTGGACAAGTCATTCTCCTTTCAACCCTAGATTGAAAAGTTGAACAATATTTATCTACTTTGAGCCAGCAGAATAGAACATGGCCTATAACCTTCAATCAAAGGATCTTCATCCTGTAATGCATTGATTCAGGCTGATCTTATTATTACTATTATTAGTAACCCTTTACACACAAATATATAGAGACTGCAGATATTCTTCCCAGTGTTATATTTGTCCCAGATGGTTTATGGTATAACAATAAATATTAGCTCAACTCAAATTATTAAACATAAATTATTATGTTTACAATAAAAAAACCTGTAAAAATGGTAGTATTTATAATGTAGGCTATTACCAACACATAACATCCCCAGTGGAAAAATGTCTGTTTACCTTCCAATATTCACACTGAATTACATAAGCAGTTCCTTTTCCAATGTTGCAATGAGGTTAAATGTACATGTATTAGGTTTCCCTCTGGTTTAGATAAATTGGTTGTATGAATATTGCCTGAGTTCTTCCATAGATTAAATCAGGATCCACTGCCTCAGTGAAACTTCTTTTACCATTCCCTTCCATCCCTGAAATAGTGAACAAGGGTGTGAGGTCACAAAAGTTTACATTGTAAGCAGTGATGTTTGGTGGTAGAATTCCTTTTCTGAAATAGGAAACTATTAAAGTTATTCATTTGGCTATTCTTCTATCACTGCTTCAGGTTCCTAAAGTCTTTGTAAATCTGGTGGATTTTACATTGCTCCCAGTCTCAACTCTTTCACGCACAGATCGGAATTATGTCAGGTAACCCAAATTTCTTCTATTTATAAATTGAGAGATTTTTTTTCCTCTTCCATTTTAGGTACTATATGTATTGTTGTTGTTTTTTATTTTCCCACCCCAGATGTTTTTTTTCAAAAATGTTCTATATGGTTTGGCAAATCACTTGTTATTTAGGCTCTGCTTGTAAAAGTTTTCACTTGGGGCCATTTTGCCCATTTCTGTATTACCTTAACATGTACCGTATGTGCATGTTAATTAGCACATGGTAGGCGAGCCTCCCCTAGTATGGTGGCTTTCTATAATTCCCTGGCAGTTGAGGAATTCCAAAGTTTGGGAAATTTATTCTATTTTCTTAGACGTGCTGAACACAGGTTGAGTGGCTATTTCCAGTAGAAATCACAATGACTTATGAATCATGATATTGCATTAATGAGAACTTACGCAGTTTATATGATAACAGAATGATTTTTCTGTAAGCTATTGAAAGTCTGTTCTATTACAGCGTGATGGAAACATATTTCATAAATGAAATAAATGCCATTTCCCTCCTCCTGTCCCTCTGAACCCTTTGCTCTGCGGTGTCACATATCCAAATAGGATTGGGTAGAGCTAGGCTCAAAGCTGCTCATAACCATGGAAGCTTCTTCATCAAGCCAGAGCCAGTCACTTTCTCTGCAGAGAATATTCTTGTGGTGGAAACTATTGTGACTCACTGTGGTGCTTTTAAAGTAATAAGGCTTCAATTTGGCATTTTCAAAGTTTAATGGAATGGCTTCTGCAAAAAATCCCTGGAGTCATGCCTTATTTTGACGATATTCTCGTCACAGCAGAAAACAAGGAACAACTTATAGCACGATCGAGGAAGGTTTTTGAAACATTTAGAAACAAAGGTCTCAAGCTGAGAAAAGACAAATGGCAAATTGGCGTGCCTGCAGTAGAATTCCTCATCTATAGAGTCGACAGAACAGGCAGTCACCCCATACAAAATAAAGTTCAGGCAATTAAGGATGCTCCAGTGGTGAAAAATAAAACAGACCTGCAATAGTTTTTAGGACTACTTAACTTCTACCATAGTTTTCTTAAAGGGAAAGCTACTATAGCCAACCCATTACATCGTTTATTGTCCCAAAAGACCCCATGGTCATGGGGCCCAAATGAAGACGTAGCATTCAAAAGACTTAAAACATTGTTATCAAGTGATCAAGTGCTCATTCGTTATAACACAACTCTCCCGGTAACACTGACCTGTGATGCCTTAGCATTTGGCATTGGTGCTGTGTTAAGTCACAAATTGCCTAATGGTGAGGAAGCACTGGTGGCCTTTTACTCATGCACATTAACTGCTACTGAAAGGAACTACAGCCAGCTTGATAAAGAGGCTCTGGCTCTGGTTGCTTCTATTTGCCGTTTTCACGAGTACCTTTATGGCCGGCACTTCACTTTAATAGCAGATCAAAAGCCCCTTCTGGGCATTCTCGCAGGGGATCACCCAACATTGGCCACCCTGTCCCCTAGACTAATTCGTAGGTCCATCTTGCTGGCAGCCTATTCCTATATGCTGCAGCATAGGCCAGGTTCAACTGTGGGGCATGCTGAAGCACTCAGCTGCTGTCTGCTGCCTACAGTGGGCACTGATGTTAGTATTGAGAAGCCTGAACTCTTGGCTGACTGTCTTGCTGCCTCGCTAGTCACTTTGGGTAAGGTGGCAGCATTCATGGTCTGCTCTGATCCACTCCTCAAGCAGCTTTTGTGCTGGGTGTGTAGTGGGTGGCCAAAGGTGCAAATAGCAGAGGTGTTTAAACCATTCTGGATGTGCAGGAAGTAACTGGCAGTGCACGGAGACTGCCTGTTGTGGGATGATAGGGTTATAATCCCTAATAAATTAAGGCTACACATCTTAGACACCCTAAATGAATACCATCCTGGCATTGTAAAAATTAAGTCCCTAGCCTGAAGTTTTGTGTGGTAGCCATCAATGGATAAGGACATTGAATGGCTAGTAGCTAACTGTTCTTCCTGTCAACAATCCAGACTGGCCCCACCATGAATACATACACAGAAATGGGATCAACCCAGATCTCCTTGGTCCTGTCTCCATTTAAATTTTGCTGGTCCTTTCCATGGACAGACGTTTTTAATCGTGGTTGATACATTTTCTAAATGGATGGAAGTGCACCTAATGTCAGACACCAAAGTGTTAGCTCCCTGGCTTAGAACTAATTTTAGGAACAAGCAGATGGTGCATGCAGTGAAAAACGTTGTGAGCTAGGAAGTAGCGATGGAAAACAGTATCACACAACCACAGAATATAGTAGGTACAGAAGCAAAGCAGTCGTAGAATGTTGAAGGAGAGTAGAGAGAGCTCTTAAGTGTGCTTTTATAATCAGTGTCCTAGTTCTAAGCAATTAGCATGACTCAGCATGATTCAGCTAGTCAGCCATGTTGTAAACCAACCAGTTAGGTGCTTAAAGGGACTATAACCAATATAACCCTAACACAAAGCCCCAACAGTAGCCAAATGCCTCCAAAACTTGTTTGTAACGCATGGGTTGCCGGATATTATTGTAACATATAATGGTCTGCAGTTTACTGCCACAGTGTTTGAAGACTTTTTGGCATCCCTTGGCATCCGGCGTGCATTAATTGTGCCATTTCATCTGAATTCCAATGGCCTTGCTGAACGCACTGTCAGAACAGTGAAAGAAGTACTCAGTAGATTGGGCCCAGGTAATTGTCACAGCCATGTAGAGAAGTTCTTACTATGGCAGCATTTAACACCCAGCAAGAGAAACAGGAAGAGCCCGATTGAATTGTTGTTTGGGCGGAAACTATGGTAATTTTTGGACTGCTTACACCCAGATTATGCTCCAGGAACACTAAGATAGCCTACAGGAATGCCCAGGAGATTTAATGTGGGTGACACCATGTGGGCAAGAAACTATGCCTCTGGGCTGAAATAGATTGCAGGAAAAATAGAATTGATTTCACATCCCTGTTCTTATGCTGCAAAGCTCGAAGATGGGTGGCAGTGGTGGCATCAACTTAGGAGAATGCAGTCAAACCTCTCCAGAGCTCAAACCGCCGCACACAGTAATAAAGATTTAAATCCCCCCTCAGGGTACTATGACCTAGAGGAAGAGGCGGACTCACCAGAGATCAGATCCTTCCAGCACAGGGCGTCGGTTGACGTGTCCTCACCTTCTGTGGGTTTGGGGCCCGGCACCATCCAGGAGCTTCCATTGGAAGTCCCAGCGGCTTTGATGGGCCCATCTGCCCAGCTGGCTGTTCTGCCGACTTCTGAACTGCGCAGGTCCAGCCGACTGTGTCAGCATCCAAACTACTTGAAGCAATACGTCTGTTCCCAGACTGCTTCATCTACGGAGAGAGGGGTGTAGGATCCGGCAAGTCTGGCCAGTCAGGCTGTCTGGGGTTAATTAATCTGCCTATTTTCTCCTCCTGGGGCAGTAGACAGTTCGGCAGCTGGATTTGCTGTTTGCTGTTGGTTGTTCTATTTAGAGCGCTCCTATTTAAACGGAGCAAGATAAAAATGCATGTGGAGTTCTCAAACAAAACTCTTCCCTTAATTTTTAAAAAATACATTGTTCAATTCTGTTCATGACTTCTGTTTTACTCTCCAAAATTTCCATTTGATCATTAAATTGGTTTACACCTTCAAGTATTTGCCCTTCCGAATTTTCCATTTTTTCAAATCTGGCATCTATTTTCTTTTCAAAGGCTGTAAATTTAACCTCAACTGATTGAAATATATTATCCAATTGATCAAACATGTTCTAATACAAGTCCAATGGGACAGGTTTTTTTCTGCTTTCTCTAGTTGTTGTTCCTTCCATTCTGATAAGCAGAACTTTTTTGCTTGCCTTTTTTAAAAAAGAAAAGCATGCGTAGGAAGAAGTCTCTGGAGAGGTTGGTGGTGGATTATTTTCCTATTGAATGAAATACTTCATTTACTTCATGAATTTCTCTTAAACTGAGGTCACTCTAGAACACCCTGCAAGGGGCACTCCAGCTTGACAGATTAGCATTCCTCTCTCAGCAGTCCAAATAAAGGATTGAAGGAGAAATTGACAAGATTTTTTGCGTTTCCCTTCCACATCTTTTCATGTGAAGTGACTATGAATAGATTTTTGCTGGTACAAGATCTGTTCCTTGTCCTCGCTCCTTTTTTCTCAGCATTACGAAGTTGAAAGGTTTGAAAGCAATCCTAGATTGTATTCAAATTGCTTTTGAAGTATTAAGGAATATATGTCATCAACAAGAACTTGTAAAAATATATGTTGGAGCTCATTCTCTCTTCCCCTCCCACTTGCCTCAAATAGTATACCACATTTGCATTTGTGATTAAACATAAGGAAAAATGACTTGGATTTACTACGATATATATCAAAGGAACCTGGGTGAGATGAGTCTTATTATAACCTGTAAATTGATATTTGTTGTGCATGATGATGCCATTTCTTGTGTGTACTTAATACAGCACTTTGGAACAGTTTTATTGATTTTGGGGCATCTTGGCATTTGGGAATCTCAAGACTTCATCTGTAAATAAATACATAGGAGATAATATTAACAGATGAACTTTTATGAAGGAGTTACCATGCCAGAAAAATAATACCAATTTTTTTAAAGAGGAAAAGTAGTGATATGGAAAATATTTTGAATTTGAAATGTTTTGAGTGTGAAACTTCCTATTTCAAGTTGGAAACAGTTGTTCTGAACTTCCTGGAGGTATTCCCATTCTGTTCCCAAAACCTGAAAGTGTTCCAAGTTGAACAGCTCTTTGAATAATTGATTGGAATGAATGAAACAGCATTGAAATATTTCCAAGAAGATCACATCAGCCAATTTTGAGCTTGAGATACTTTAAATTCAAAACATTTTGCACATTCCAAAGGAAAAGATGGATTAGCTGGTTTTGAAAACACCTGTTCTTCCTTTGCTAGATTTCAAGAGATTTCAAGTTTTAAATGAGGATTTTATCACCTTCCGTATTTTTACTTTGCTTTCCTATTGATATTTTCTAGGAATGTGGTTCCTAACCCATGCATTTGTTTCAAAGACTGCTCCAAATTGCATGAGTCTGTACAAAAATGGTTGTATCAGGTGAGTAACATACTGGGTTTAGTGAAAAGACAATCTGTCTCCAGTTGTATATTATAAACAGACAACCTGTTTTTAGTGTTTCATGTAACTTTCACATGGCTTTATCCAGTTCTACCAAGGAGTCTATCAAGGCCAGTTTGAGAGTGTTTCGAACAAGATGTCACAAGATCCGCATCCTTACCATCAGTTGCCAAATTGTTAAAATAGATGGAATCTGCTGCTAAATTTGTTTAATTACTTAGAGATGGCAAGAGCATTACTGAAATGTCCTCATTTCTGAAATCGCTTTAGGATACAGAAAATCTAATGTGAAATCCAATTGTCTTACTAGACTTATGCTTTTCTTAAGAAAATGGATTGATGTGAAATGTTTCATAGCCACTGGGGCATTTTCAACAGTTATTTAAAATAGACCATTTCCTATTTTGTTTATATTTTGATTATCCGTGGCTTGGGAAAAATCGGTCCGTGGGCCTCTGGGAAGCTGCTAAGGAAGACCCGAGGCCTCTCCGCAGGCCTGGTTGAGCCCCGCGGATCGATTTTTCTTTCACCCGTGGAGCTCTGGGAGGCCTGTAGAATGGACCGAGCACCAAATTAGAAACGTCCTGGAGCTCCACGACCAGAACAGAAGGTGGGGAGAGGGAGAGTGGGGCCTGACTTACCTACCCTGCTGCTTCTTGCCTTGCTGCTCCCGCTTCCACTATGAAAGTTGGAGAAACTGCCTTCGCATTTGAATTGTGGATGCCCCTTCCCACTGTGTTCTCTGATTGTCCCAGCACAGGTTGGCTCCTCCCCCTTTCACTAAACCTTAAATAACTCCTTTAAAAATAATTTCTGTTGAGAAATTTTAGTTCTATTCTGCTCCTAGATGGGAATCCAAGGTATGTATGAATTTTCAGTACTGTAGCTTTTATGGTTTCTGAGAAATAGCAGCGAGTCAGATGTCAGTGAGTGAGAAATGAGTGATCAATGAATCGTTTTTGACAAATATATCTATAGATTAGATGTGATGAGCTGTTTTGGGGTTAGGAATTAATATAGGGTGTTAAAATTTTGAGCTTGAAAGAAAATTAGTATATTTTACAATACGGAATTGTTTTTAATGGATGACCAAATAAGAGATAAAGGAGTAGATTTAAAATTGTGTTAGAAAAACAGATAAATACTGATGAAATTTATATAAAAATGAATACCCAGTTGGTTGATGTTGATTGAAACACTCACTGCATTATTTTATATATAAATAGACAAATAAACAACAGCACAAACATACATACAAACAATACGTCAAGAAAGGTAGATTTGTTGTATCACAAATACAAAATTTGAAGATAGCAAACCGGTAAAATGACACAATCCAGAATTAATCTAAGTTATACAAAGTATTTTACATCTCCTAGAGAGAGTAGGTTCCAACCTCTTCAAAGAGAATATGTTCAAAAGATGAGGGAATAATTTAACATTCAATTTCCTTTCAAATTCTCTAGTTGTATCTCTTTTCTTTACATCCTCTTGCCATTTTTCTCTTTCTCTTATCCATTTCCCCTTACTCCTCCCTCTTCTCTCTGGCTTTCTTATTACCCCTTAGTACTACTCCTCCTCACCCTAATACTATCCCTAAACTAAACCTTAACTAAACTAAACCTTAACACTAGTCCTAATTCTGCCCCTAATCCTCACCCTAACACTAACCTTAAACTCTATTAACCCTAAAACATCCTCTCTCCAACCTTGTCCCTAACTCCAACCCTACTTTTAGCTCTAAAACTTTCCCTATCTCTATTCTAAACCTAAGTCTATAAACTAAACCTAAACCTAACCATAACGTCCCCACATCTTACCTCTGCAGCCAGCTTTCTTCATACCCTATCTCCCCAGGGGGAGAGCCTTCTCTGTGGTGGCACCCACCCTCTGGAACGATCTCCCCTCCGCAATACGCATAATCTCTGACCTTCGGACCTTCCGCCGCGCCCTGAAAACCCACTTATTCCAGCAGGCTGGTTTAGCCTAGCCCTAGTCCTCCGGTTTTTATTTGGGTTTTATATTGGGTTTTAAACGTTTTAGTCATTTTAATTTGATGGAAATTA
>JANHFO010004060.1:55429-66399 GCA_032468095.1 Pareas carinatus
ATCCCCCACACGGCCGCATTCTGGACCATCTGCAGCCTCCGGGTACGGTTCAAGGGGAGCCCCATGTAGAGTGCATTTTCCTTGAAGACATTTCACTTCTCATCCAAGAAGCTTCTCAGCTCTGACCAAATGGTAGAGAAGGAATGGTTTATATTTATATATTATAAAAGTCCACTTGCCTTTTGAAAAAGCACCTTTGGGACAACCGTGACCTGGATGACTCAGAATCTCCATAGACAATATTGTTTGAGCATAACATGCATTTCACAGCATATGTAACATGAAACAGAATTCTGAGACGTGAAAACACTTTTTTATTTTTCAAAATGTCTTGAGATAAGAATTATGTAGTCAACCTGAAGAACTGTGTGCCATTTTTCCCCCTCTAGGTCATTGTGTCCATGCATTTTCAAACCTAATGATAATTCCTCTGAACTTGAGAGGTTGACGTTTTTAAACCAAAGGTATCAGGTAAGGGAAGTGCATTGTAAATAACATACAGCAGCGTTATATACCTCATCCTTTTAAAAACCAAGGGTGAGTATATTAGGTACATTTTGCCATTTTACTAACTCTGCTTCAGGATTTGTTTTTAACAAAGAAAAGCAGGTTAGTTTAAAAATAATTAGGTAGTGATTTAAAATGTCAAAATTATGATTGGTCTTTTTCACACCTTCCTTTAAAAGATTCTTTGCAGTCCTGGGCCAACTTTAGATAACAATCATGTAACCTAATTTTTATCAATGAAAAACACAGTTGACTCCTATGCCCATTTACTTACAAGTTCAAAAAGAGTTGACATAAATGGAAATACATCATAATTCCATTAAGTGCAAGTGAATGGAAGCGGCAGTTATACATTTAACATGCAAATAGGATCCATCAAACTTGTTTAAAAATACTTTGTGTTATATAGATGGACAATAAATTACTGGCTCTGTTGGAATGCATTGTTGGAATGTATTTTTCTGCAACTACAGTAGTATTCAGCCAGTAGATGGCAGTGTTTACAAGTTTGGATTTATGGTATATACTCTATGTTCTTTTGTTCTAAGTTTCCTGTTACAGTTAAATAGTAAAGAGTAAAACACATAGTGACTGTACACTCTGATCTGTGGTGCTATATATAAACAGAATTTCTAATAGGCTCCACTGAGAAAAGTAAGAGAGTGTTTTTCTGGCTGAAATTATCTTAACCTATTTTACATTCCTTTAAAGCCTGTAAATCCATTACTTCATTTTGAGGGTACATTATATATTTAAACAAAGAATAATGTACCAATTCTTCCAATGTTAGATAGAACAAATAGACTTGAAAAGGCAGAGATGCTGCTGAGTGCCCAATAAATATTAGATGCCTAGTTAGGAGCAAAGCCCAGTGACTTGAGCTTTGGAATGTGACTTAGTTTGACAGTCAGCAAGGAAAAGTTGACCGCAGTGGAGGCAAAAATGCAGTAGACTGTTGTTTTGTTATTGTTTTAATTTAATTTTATTTGTTTATAGTAAAACATAATTATCTCAACACAAACCGACCATTTGGGTATACAATTCAACAGTTCCAATATCATCATATATATTATTAATCTTTCTAATACATTTGATTTTTATTCCTTTGTTCTTCTTTTGAGCCAAATATAAAATAAGTTCCAAGTTTGAAAATAGTCTTGAGTCTTCTTTTTTTTTACCTTCTCATCGTCAATCTTTCAATTTCTGTACAGTCTAAAATTTTCTTTATTATTTCTTCTGCTGGCTGGGAAATTCTGGGAATTGAAGTCCACTAGCCTTAAAGGGACCAAGGTTGGAGATCTCTGTTCTGGAGGACTAAAAATGAACTCTTAGTAGCTTCTCATCTTAGCGACTTTATGTGTGTCTATGCTTGAGTCTGCAAGAGAATGACAAATTGTAAATCATTAAATGTATATAGCACACATACTGAAAAGCATGGATCAGATGAATTATGGGATGGAGAAGAATTAATTTTTATTCCATGATGTTTGGTAGTTCAAAGGATGGGAAACCATGCATTATTTTATAGGTCAGCTGGAGGGGGAAAAGCGCTAATGGGCTTATGCTGTTTATTGTGTAGTCCTAGGTTTCAAGGTCCATAAGAGTGTAGAGAATAGGAGTCAGATTCAGATGCTCTTTTCTCCACATAAACCAAAGATGTGGTTTTATATTTCTGTATTTGACATCTCTTTGACAGACATATCAACCTGTCATTTCACTGTTTAGCAGCTCTAAAAGGAACAATATATTGGGGTTTTGTTTTGTCAGGAAGAAACTCATCGCTTAGTCGAGAGTGGAAGGTATGATACAAGAGAAGATTTCACTGTGGTTGTGCAGCCACTGTTCCAAGAAACAGAAATGCCTATGACTCCGGTAATTGCAAATGTATATGTGTGCTACATTTTTGAGAACTGTAAATCATAGATAGGGCTTAGCTAATTTAATTGCTATTGAGTTCACTGGTTTTGTTTACTTTGACAGAGTCTCAACCTAGCGTGTAGTATGGTGAGATGGGAAATTATCAAATATAATTAACTGACACTCTGTCAGTCCAATCTCTCTATCTCTGGTTGTAGAGATAAAAGTGGAAAAGGGAGCACATTATAATATATTACCTTCAGCTGCAAGAAGAAAGATGGAATATATATATATATAGCAACCAAGAAATTCTTCGAAGAGGATAATGCAGTGTCTTCATGCACCTATAGCAGGGGTTCCCAACCAGGGGTGCAAGATGATACTCCAGGGGGTGCAAAAACTTGGCTTTAGAATTGAGTGTATATTTGCTTGAAAATATATTCAGCAATACATTTTTGCTTTGATGGAACCAATCAGCAGAGTTGCCCTTATGGAAATAACAATTTCTAATTCTTACTTTAGGATGAGAAGCCAGATGCTTCATATTTTGCCCCAGACTGTTTCCATTTCCACCAAAAGACTCACGCCCAGGCTGCTCGGGGGCTATGGAACAACATGGTAAGAGGTTGGTCTAGATATTTTCTCTTAGTCCCATTCACAAATCTGAGAATGTGGACATTTTGTACTAACATCATAGTCAAAGAATAATTTAAAAGAAAAGAAAAGAAAAAACTGAATGAGAACCTGATACATATCTTTCACATCTATATAGAATTGACATTTGTTTTATGGTATAGGTAGGAAGAGTGAGAAGATTATACACTGAGAACTGAGAAGAAAATCTGCTAGTAAAAGGCATTGAAACTTTACAATGTCCACCATAGAAAAACTAACAGGATATACTCATCCTGAAAGTCAATTGTTTTCTGATTATGGAAAAATGTTGGTGAATAACGTTCATTGTGTTCGTAGTATCACAATGGATTTTTAACTGGATGTTCCCTTTTGGATTATTAGGAACATAAGATTTAGGAAGGCCATGTTAAGATACTTTCATGCTACCTTTGACAGGCACTGTTATTGCCACACAAATGCTCCTAATTGCATGTATATCACTCTTGTGAGAGTCTTCAACTTTCTGCCAAGAATCATCTTAAGTCAGATGCTTTTTCCCTCCAGAATGGGACAACTCCCCACAACCAATTCATCACAGCTAACTCGCCATAGCCAACTCGCCATAGCCAACTTGCCATGGGACAGCTCGCTGTGGAACAAATCAACAATTCAATTTAATTTTTAAATAATTAAAAATTATTTTAATTTTTGTCATTCTCATTTTATTTAGTCCCTCCTTTGGTATCCTTTCTTTAATGATTCTATTGGATTATTTCTTCGATATTAGTGTACCTCTTGTCCTGTGGTGAGTGGGCCATGGCGAGTTGGCCATGGTGAGTTGATCGTGGCAGATTGGTTGTGATGAGTTGTCGTAGACCCTCTTCCCTTGCTAGTAAATTGCAGAGTATAAAAATTAGCACTCCATCTAATGATTCTCTCTTTATCTTCTTTATTGCCTCACCATAATTGTTAAGAAAAAAATAGGTTTATGGAGATATAGTATATAGAGGTAATGATACCCTGATACTAAAACTGATAGGTACCAAGAGGTGGATGAGATGGCACTTTTCACAAATGAGAAACTAGTTACACTGCAATTCCAGAGGAAACGCAGCAAAACTGCCTGCAGTATTTCTTCTGGAGTAATACTTCAAATCGGGAATTTTGAAAATTAATTGTCCCACTCTGTTAAGCATTACCTAAGGAGTGTATCATCTGTATCAATGCAATCCTTTTGTTTGGAAAGGATCTGAGCCAGTCTTTCTGCTGCAATATTCTTTCCCCTGTGCATTGTATTTTTATTGTACTAAAAATTACAGCATTAGATAACTTTAGTTCAAACAACAATTAGGTATCGATTTATCTAATTCTCTGAAGGCTCTGTAGATTACGCTTTGAAATAACTTATGGTATACATTCCTGCATCTTTTGTTTTTAATCTCCTGTTCCATGCCCTGCATCTTTTCTTATTATTTGCTACAGTTGGAACCCATTGCAGAAAAGACAATGATGCAAAGTATTAAACTTGATATAACACTCAAATGCCCAAACCAGGTAAATGAATTTCCTTATTGTATAATGTAATATCCAGTACTGTTTTCTTTCCCGTACTTGCTGTGCAAGTGAGATAAATATTGCCACCACCATCCTGTTTCTTTTCTATGGTTCTATAAATCCTAAAAAATAGAAACAATATTCAATTGTAAAATTATCTGGGTTAGTGTTGATTGGATGCTCACACTAACATACATGTAGTAGAAGTGAGAATTGTCTTATAACCTCACTAACTTTAATGAGGAGCTTCTATGGATAAAATGAGACATTAGAAAAAGTATACGTATCTGGAAAGTGAGAGATGATTTCAGGGGAAGTGTTGATGTGGATTCATCTGAATTCACTACCTAGAATCCCTTACTAACTCCAAGGACCAAACACATCACTAGCCTCTATCATTATCATGTCTGGATCTTGGAAGCACATGGATGAGGAGATATTCTTATGTTGTCAGAAATATCCTCTGGCTTTCCAGTAAAAAAATCTGTGATGGGGTGATGGTGTGCGTGCCCACAGAGAGGATTCTCAGTGTCACCTCTGGCACCCGTGCCATAGGTTCGCCATCACTGTCCTATCTCATTGTCTGGTTGGTCCCTAATCAGAGGTACAGATGACTACAGTATCTAGGTTATTTGTAAGACAGACTTGCCTCTGGAGGGCGCTTTGGCACCATTTTTTCACTTGGACTTGGCTATCCCTGTTCTGTAGGCCCAGCCATATTTAATGACCTACAAAAACAGCAACTATTCTTACCCCAAAGAAAATGCTCCAGTTTATGGAAGCCAGATGCTGTGCAAGGATAAAACGCCATCCATCGAATATCCTACTTCAGGTAATCTTAGCTGTTTGACACCAAAATCATCCAGAGAAATCACTATGGATGAATTTAAATGTTGCTTCTCCTGCCAAAAGATATTTAATATAAAATATCAACTGCTTCTCAATTTCAGAACATATTTCACTGTATTTTCAGTAGTGACCCATACTTTTTAATAGATAAAGTTGCAGATATGATCCGTGTTAATGATCATTAACATGGTTAGTGGGCGGGGAAGAATATAGTTAAGATATTACAGAGAGCCAGTTTGGTCTAGTGGTGAAGGTACCAGCCTAGAAAGCAGGAGGATTATGAGTTCAAATCCTATATTAGCCAGGAAAGCCAGTTGGGTGACTTTAGGCCAGTCATTCTCTCTCAGCCCAATCCACCTCACAGGCTTGTTGTGGAGAAAATAGTAGGGAGGTGTGTTGGATATGTTTGCCAACTTGAGTTATGTGTAGAAATAATAAAAGTAGGATACAAACAAGCAAAAGAAATGCTAATAATGAATTGTGGTCACTGGGAAGGAGGAGCATTTTTAAGGAAATTTGGATTGTTCATTTATACAAAAAATTAAAGGTGTGAGACTCACTCTTATGCAAATTTAGCACTAAATAACTCTGAAAGAGTTCAGCTGAAATTATTCTGAGATGTGTATATAAGATTATGATCTAATGTATTGTACATGTATGACAACATCCTGATGATGTTGTCTGTGAGTTATAGTGTTTCTGTTGTACTACCTAAACCTTTAAAATATCTCAGAAAGATTTCTCAGAAATTTCTCAGAATTTTTTCCTCCAACATATCGGAACAGTTGCTTGCATTCTGGAATGAGTTTGCATATCTTGTTGCAATGCATTGATGCAATATATGTCCAGCTAGTTCATCATTGTGCTTGTCCTTTCAATTGAAAAGATCAGATAATTTATGACTCGGCTGCTGTAAATAGTTAATTCTAACTTTGGAAGCTTACATGCATTATTATACTCTTTTTCTTAATAGTATAAATACTTTACATGTAGATCTTAGCAACTGCCTTATTTAGCAACTGTTCAGTTATGATGGTGATGAAAAAGTAAATTTACAACTAATCCTTGCATTTACAACCTGCTTAGGTCTGTAAAACAAAGGAAAGCTAACGTAAGATCACAAGCAAAGACATGTTTTCACTCTTCAATTGCTGATCTCAGTTGTGGTTGCTAAACACGGACTATCTGTATTTATTTAGCATATTTAAAAGCCACTAACTTCAATGACTTTCAGGGAGAGGATAGAACCTCTGGAAACCATGAATTGGTAAAGTAATGCAATAACATGACATAGGTACAGTCAAGACGTTATGCTCATTAACACAAATGTTTAGAAGAGGTTGAGAGAGATAGCTCTTGAATATAAGGGAAAACCTAAGTTGAAAGAAGCCAAAAGAAGAACGGCCCTGGAACATGGTACTCAGGAACCAAATTGGGGGGAGGGAGCTATGCTAAGAGTAACCTCAAAAGGCTAATACCATCTGGCAGTACCCAGAATCGGATGGAGTCTTCACCATCATTAACCAAGAGGCATTATACATGGATTGCACAGGAAGTACAGGGAATCTTCTGAAATGGAACCATTGCATTCAATGGTATACTCTTCTGTAGAGAACTGGTGGTGAAACAACGGTAATATTGTGAAGACATGTCTTACAAAAATTATGAGTAAGACTTTTTTATGCTGAAATTAGCAAGAATGAAATGCTGCTTCCTACAAGTGGTTTAATTACAATATTTCTTTTTTCCCTTTGTTGTTTCTTTCTATTTTATTTTACAGTGCATAGCCTAAAACCAGCTGATGTGCAAGTAATAGCTGCTTTGGGAGATTCCTTGACTGTAAGGAACCTGATTCTTTTGCCATTCTTTCCCTAGGAAAGCTGAGATTCCCTTTGTTTATTTAAATTCAGAGTACAGGTTCATGTGCCAGCCCCTGGGAGACACAAAGGCCACTCCAACTGTGGAGACGTAGCCCTAGGTCCATCATAATTCTCAGCCCTAATGAGATTTTCTTTTCTCTGACTCAGTATGGAGCAAATAATTACGGCTCAAGTTTTAAGGAAATCCAGCATGGTTTTTTCAACAAATCTGACAGCCTTAATCACTTCATTAAGCACTTTAATCAGGCACTGATAACAGCTGTTTTGAGTCCTAAAGGGAAACTTCATCATTCTGTTACTTTATCCTTGATTCCCTGAACTTGAGCAAAGTTGAGCTGTTGGTATGAGTGGCAAAACACTTTCGAGTTACTATTATTTTAATATAAAGCATGATAGAGGTTGACAGGGAAGAAAAAACAAAACCAAGTTGTAGGTTTTGGTTTTCTTACAAATGAATAACTTTAAAAGTGGATTGTTCCTAGCAAGAATTGAGATTTCAGATGAAGGATCCCAGCCCTTAGAATGTCAGGTGTCAAAGCTTTATGAACAGGTGTAGCTCAGTTGTTCTTGGTGCATTTTTAAGTGCTTATTTTGTGCAGGTGGGATAGGAGGGAGATTTAAGGTGGAAGGATTTCGTGATTATTCCAGAATAGTAGGGAAATTCAAGGCAGCAGAGGTGGGGATGTGGCCTACATCAGGGGTACATGTATCTAAATTGTGCTATTGCTCCTCCCAGTCGTCTTCATTTTCTCACTTTTGTTACTTTTATTGGGCTACCAATCAGAACTCTTGTTTTTGTTGCACTTTTACACGTATACACCAACTCTATTTTGACTTCTCCCCATTCAGCTCCACTTGAATAATGAGAAAGCAGTAGCACAAGAGCTCGCTGAACTGATAGTGTATCATTTCTCAGATGAATTTCTCACTGTATTGCTCCATTAATCTTGCATCCTGCTTATAATAGTTCAAAACACCATTTTGCGCATCCATAAATCTTGCTGATGGGACATGGTGTATTCTTCAACTATTTTAGAGCTTTCAAAATGTCATGCAGGGAAAGCGAATAATAATGATGGATGAATAAAAATGCCAGATCCACCCAAACATCTGGCTGACTGACCAATTATAATAACAAATTTTGGACCGCACTTAGAAAATCTGTGTATTGACAAAATTTCCAACTGCAAAAGGCCACACCGCTTTGGATCCTCACATATATTTTCTAGACGCATTACAACATTCTAGATTATTGGGAAGAGCTTGATAGGTATGATGACTAACAATAGTTATAGAACTGGCAGCTGTGATTTCACACTTATATATATAATTATTGTATAAAAATGACTAAAACAGAAATCTGCCCATGTTCTAAGGGCAATGGCTTAAGGGGTTTTATTTGAACAATAAAAAAGGAAAAGAAAGCACAAAATACATAAATGATGAAATTGTTCTTTCTGAGACAGGCTGGTATTGGAATAGGATCAGCACCAAATGATATGCGGGACATGCATACCCAATATCGGGGTCTGGCTTGGAGGTAAGTGTGTTGTCTTTGGGCTCAAGTCATGGCTGTTTAAAGCATGGTTGGCTGAGGAATTCTGGGAGATGAAGTCCATAAGCCTTAAAGGAACCAAGGTTGGAGACCTCTGCTTTAAAGTGTTATCCATCCGTCCATGAGCAAAGCAGAAAAGTCTGCTGTAATATTTTGCTACCATAACAAGCACAGTAGATGGCGCTGTCCTTGTTTGCTTACTGCCGGAGCAGGAACGATAGAGTCCCTTAAGTTAATTTCACTGTGGGTGGGGAAAGCAAACACTTATTCTTTCTTTTTGGAGTGGAGCCAGTTTACATAAATGCTTAGAACAGCATGTTTATCCACCTGTCAAATTTACCCTGGTAACAGATGGTAGTACCTAAGAGAGATGCAGGGTATAATGCGTGAGAGTTCTCTCAATGCTTGTTGTAGCACTGCCTTTATCCTGTTTTTATAACTTTTATTATTGCGATGGACTCATGGGTGGGTGCTAAAACTACAGTGTGGCCTCGGTGCCAGGACAAGTCTGAGGTCAATGCAATTGTCAGGCTGTTTGTTACTTATGAACTAGACTCCATTTCCTTTCAAACATGGTTGGGAATGCAATTTACTCATCATGGATTTGCTCCTCTTCCCCTTACATCACCCCATATACCTTTCTATGACTGTTACCTGTCAGCTGGGTTCACATTCTTTTAGAAGAGCCTTGCACCCATGTTTAGAAACAGCCCACCAGGCAACAGATGCAGAGCAAGGACTCTGCAAAAGCCCCCCCTCCCATTCCCCTCCATGCTTCGTCTGTGTGCCTGTTACCTATCAAAGGAACTGTTGCTGAACATGGGCTGAGGACTGTTTCAGAAGACCAAAGTACTCTCAACTAGTCTATTTCTGAACATTTTTGAACGATTCAGCAAGGAGGCCACTTCATTCATCTTCATTCATCATTTTTTTTTAAATTTTACCATGTGTTTATATCAATGGGACAAAACAATACCAGTTTTAAGGAGTTTAATTGAGATGACACCTCAAAAATCTTGAGAGCTGTTATTTGCTGATATGTTAACAATACTATGGACTCATATTCCTTTCCCTGTAGGCTTACAGTTTTCAGTATTCTCTGGAGGAGGCCTAACTCTTAAATCTCTTTATAGTTGCTATGCTGGATCTGATATGCAAAGGAAAGTTTTAAAAGTTGCCCATTTCTTTAGAATAGAATAGAATAGAGTTGAATTGAATTGAATTTATTCTCCAAGTATGTCTGGACACACAAGGAATTTGTCTCTGGTAAACGTGCTCTATTCTTACATACGGGCTATAATTAATAAATATAAATATAAATAAATAAATAAATAATTGACAAATTGTGATTACAATCATAAGGCTATAATTGACAAACTGTGATTACAATCATAAGATACATTCAGAATCGTAAAGTACATTCATAAGGCTATAATTGACAGTGTTATCCCTGTTCTATAGAAATCTGGGTATACTTTATAAGAAACACTGGCCATGTTATGTGAAAGTTCCTATTTGTCATTAGCAAATTCAGTTCTTGCTCAGATCATGCAAGCATTAATATCCCATAAACACTTATCCATTTATTGTCAGAGAGAGAGAGAGAGAGAGACTGGCCATGCAAGAGGAGAAGTCAAGTGGGGAATTAGTCTGGAATCATTAAATAGGCAACATCTCCCCACCCCAGCCCTGGAATGCTGTTGAACCTTATCTAAATTGGCCCAGGTCCAAACTGCCAGTCTGGGAAGATTGCTGTGAAACAGGCACTGAGCAATAAAGCAACTAATGTAAACTCTTCACATGTGAGTCTGGTTGTTCGTGTCTGACATTAATACACTTTGTCCTCTCTATCTTTTCCTTTCTCTGCTATTTATATCAGCATATCTCAGTTCTAGTTATCGTTCCAGCTAAATTGCATTTTTCCTGAAAAAGAAGGTGCTTACCAACAGTTCTCTTTTGCACTAACAGGGACATGGTGTCTTTCTTCTTCTGTTTTTCTTATTGCAGCATTGGAGGAGATGCTTCATTAAACAATGTAACGAGTTTACCAAGTAAGTCAAACCTGCCTTCTGCAGTTGTGCTATGAGAAAACAGCAGTTGCTCCCTCTGTGTATTGTTATTAAGAATAAGTGACTCAATAAGGACGGAATCCA
>JANHFO010004060.1:111067-121126 GCA_032468095.1 Pareas carinatus
TCGGTCTCTAAAAGCTTCGCCATCACTATAACAAAATGAGAAAAAAAGCCTGTGCAAGAAGTGAAGCCATTTAGCATGAGCAGAGAGCATCAAGGAGAAAATAATGACAGAAAACAGGCTTAAGACAGCAGTGAAAAGAGTGAACAATCTCCATGTATCAGTAATGAAAACTCCTCTTACCTGTATTTCATTTGGGTTAAAGTAAAGTTTACATTTATTAAAAAGTGCCAATACATCATAAGATTTATGCAGTATATAAATGATTTGATTGCCTAAAATAATTAGCATCAGGACAAGTAAATATAACCTCTTCAAGTCATACTTGTTCCACTTCTGACAGATCTTATTTTCAGAAATAAAACATCAGGAAAGGAAGGATATTACAGAGTAGGGAAGGATTAATGAAAAAAGGCCTGAGATTCGCTTGTAACTAGGATTCCAGTAAGGCCTGCTGGAGAAAGGAAGGAGAAATCGGCTAAAATAACGAATGAAAGATGACAGCCAAAGACCCAATGAAGAATAGATCTCTTGGCATTGAAAGAATCTAAGCAATTCTGTATACCATTATGCTGACAAAAGTACAGGGATTGAAGAAAGGTTACATTAACCAGTTTTTTTGCCCTGAAATCCTTTTCTTATAGATTTCATGATGGTTACTTAGATTTGCATAGTCTCACCAGGAGAAGTTCCAATCCCATTTTATTGCTTCTCTATTGCAAAAATATGTGTATTCTCTCATATCCTCAAAATAGAACAATTTGTAGTAAGTAGATCATTCTCTAAAAATTCTGTACATATTTTGTTTCTGCTGCAGGAATACCCATATCTTTTCACATCAAGAAACAGCCAAATGCAAAATTCAGGGCTTGAAACAAAGTCCAGTGGAGACAGTGTGCCTTACTGGGCTGTGATTATAACGGCCACAACGGGAATTTTGGCAGGATCCCTGATTGTTTGGGGTCTGATGACTCATAAAATCAGCAAACACCCAAGGGCAAAAGGTACAGCAGCTGAAGAGAAGACAACATTTTAAATGTGCATCTGAGCCAAAGAGGTTTAACATATGCTACCTCTAGTGACATGAAAAAACAACATGGAAGCTTTCAAGATGCTATTTTTAACTAAAGTTTTCCATCAAAAAGTGGAAGAAATGACCTCATCCCATCTTGAATAGTCAGACCTAGTGATAGCTAATGCTTAGCAGTTATTAAACATGGGAAATATAAAGAGAACTTACCTGGAAAATAAGAAAAATATGTAATCTCTCTCTTTTTAAATACAGTAAATGCTTTTACATAACATTATATCCAATTGTTCTGCTCTATTTACCAGATTTTGTGATGTGTCTTGATGATATTGTCTCCCATTTGTCACCTCTGTAATCCTCTCCATTTTCCCCTGAGCTTATGTAAACATGGAATAATTTTTAATGGTAGTTCACAGGTGCTCTCAATTTGGAAGCATTCCTATTTTTTGTTGGTATAATGGAGATGCCAGGTTTCCAGTGTTACTAATTTGTCCACTCTGGCAGGATCTTCCAGTGGCTTCATAGGATTCAATAAAGGCTATCCATGCAACACCTTTGCATTCTCCTTGCCCCAGTCATTTATCAAAGATATAGCTAGCAGCATCATTTTATTTTGCTTTCCCCAGTCTACCTGTATCTGCAAAATTCACAATTGGATAATGACATTTCAATGCTCTCTTTTGTTTCTTCACCTGTTAATAATGCTGCTGCTTGCCTTTCGAAACTGCATTCAAGAGAAAAAAGTTTCCCTTCTTGTTGTGTCCTGGTCCGGCATTCCCGCCCTCGAGAATGCCCACTGCTGCTGATTGACAGGTTGCCCACTTGAATTCTTTCATAAGGGGCAGCCTGCCTGACCGTGTGGTTTTTTGCTAGCGTAACCGCTGTAACCAATAAAGAACTCCTGCTAAACTTGCCTCCATCTCGTTCCAACGAACCACCGATCTTCGGATCCAACACTTCTACTGTTGAATATCATAGTCTAAGGTTTCCTGACCTGCCTATATGTTTACAAGCCACAATTCTGTTGACACACACATGGTTATTTCTAATTATTCTATTCTGTATTTGCATCCTATTTTAGAGATAAGGAAAGGGATAACTACATACTGGCAGCCATTTTTCTTAGATTGCCACAAGGTTTCTTGCTGGAGAAATCAACATTTCCTTGCCCTCCTCTCCCCCATCCATAAATAAAAGGGATTTTTATTTTTGTATTCCCATCCCTGTTCTCATGCTGTGTTATGTGCATTTGTCCGGTTATGTGAAAAAAAATTCAGTTCCTACTGGCGAAATGGAGCAGAGAATTGCAAAACTGGCTATCTTTTCCCCTTGAGATATAATACTAGGTACTCTAGAGAAGACAGAGTAAACTGAGTCAGAATGGGACAGCTCACAGTGGCCCACTTGCCATGGGACAATTCAAAAAATACAAAAGTTAAATTAATTTTGATGGAACCGTGACCAATAATAATAAAATAAAGTCAATCCAGAAAAACAAGAGTTGCAATAATTTCAATGAAAACATGATCATCAATAATAAAAGTAACTGAATGAAATGATTAATGATGAGTTGTGTGATGAGTTGGCTGTGGCAAGTTGGTCACAGTGAGTTGGCCATCGCGAATTGGCTGTGGCGAATTGTTCTTGCAAATAGAGAAATGGATTGTCCACAAACTCCATAGAGCTGCAAATCTGCAAAGAAAATAGTTTAACTGCAATTTGGAATATATTGCAGTTGATGCAAATAAACCTTAACACCACTAATATGATAAGATCACAAAGAGTCGGTGATGTTTTTAATTTGGCATAGACTTAAAAAATAACTGAGTGCTCTATTTGTGTATGTAATACTCAATTTTACAACTGGGCTATAAAGGCAGCTAATTATCTCTAGCAACTCATTCTCATCTTAATTTGCCTTGCAAAAGCATATGCTACTCTTAGATTGTAGGAAGAAAAACAGTGTAAATATATAAATGTATTCTGTAAGCTTGGATTTGTAGAAATACAGCTGTAGAAATTGCACTGTGCTGATTGGAGATTAGCATCCAATTAAAGTTTATAGCTAGCCAGGAGACAGCATCTATCTGATTTTGCCTAATTTAGAAACTTTACGTATAATGGATTTAGGATGGGAAACTATCAGAAATCACAAGTTGCAGTTTAGACTGAGAAATTGACAAAAAAGAAAAAAAAGAAAATGGCAAATTTCTTGCACATTTTTTACTGAGAAAATGAGTCTTCAGACATTGAATTTAAATTGGAGTGTTTTTACCAGCAGTTTAAAAGATAGAATTAATATTTTTGGGATGAAAAATAAGTTATACATACTAAGAATAATTAGGTGATAGGAGGAACAGAAATTCTGTAAAAAAATATGTGGGATAATGTATTTTGAAACATAGCCTCTATCTTAAATATGCATGATGTAAAGCATTTTCTTTTAACCATCCTGCAACTCTGATTATTCACTGCTGGTTAACTTTGAATTCTAATCTTAGAAGGCAGGAGACAGAGCACAGGGTTTAGTTATATATTCTGAGACCATAAACAAACTTCCACTTGACTTTTTTCTTACCATGAAAGACAGATTCCAGTGCAGCAGTGCTTAGATTCACAATCCAACACACCAACCATCTTTATGCATCCATTACAGAGCAACAAACATTTACACAGTGTCATGAACATTAATATCTTCCAGATTACTGGCCTATAGAATCTATTCCTCCAAAATAGCTTTGCTCCATTAACCACACAGATACGCCTACTGCAGTACATACCAAATGCAAGTACATCGTTGTCCATGAGCAAATGTAAAATCAGCTCTATGTGAGCACTAGAAAAAGAAAAAAACCCTGCTAATGCATTTTTAACTCTTACCGCACATACAAACACACACATTCTATCAATACTGCTAGGAGGCAGTATCAAGTGGACTTCTATTGATCTCAAAAAACTAAACAGGTTAAACTTGGGTATTATTTGAATGGAAGACTAGCAGGAAATTGCAGAGCTGTAGCCATATAGAGCAATATCCAGACTAGGATATTGAAAAGCACCCAGAAAAAAGACAGAAACAGGAGATTGATGTCACCTTGCAGTCAACAGGAGTCAAGCACAATTCCAAGGAGAGTATGCATTATCATTATCATCATCATCATCATCTTCATTCTGACAGTTGATCAAGAGGTCTTTTTCCATCTGGCCCATAAAATTGTACAGCACAAAAAAGCACAGAAGTCTGGTTATTTAATAAATACTTTATATCTCGTCCAAAATGGCATGTTAAAAAATGAGGCAGTAAATAGAATGTAGCATTCAGTTGATGGTGACAATTTCCCCTGAAATAGATTCAGATTTTCCAACAGACAGCCCCAATTGGGGGCGGCCAGGGGTCCTTCAATCTGATGCCTTCCCTTTGCAGTCAGTTAGGAAAAAATAACGTCATGAGTGGAGCTGCCAATTAGACTGTGTAGCTGAGCCACATTTCACGGACTGTCTTTGTTTACAGTCAACAATTAACAATATAATTGCTTTTGGCTTTTCTATCCAGTCTTTGTCAGTCTCCAAAACACTTTTTGCAAATGTTGACCTTTCTACTAGTGCTTCTCACCATTCTGCCTTCTTTCTTGCATACAAAGTAAGAAAGAATGTTAATGTTAAATAGGCAGAAGCAGTCCTTACTCTTTGCAGGTATGCCTTACTGCCTATTGTAACATCCCTGTGAGTTTAGGAGGGATTTGCTTTACTCACCTTGCGGGAGGGGGGAACAAGATTGTTTGATAGGGGAGAGAATTGCCTCCTTTCTTTTCACCTGCTGTTTATGTACTAGCAGGTAAAAAGACCCAATTAGATTTTGACTAACTAACTAGCACACATGTTCACTTTTATTTAACTAGCACACAACCCAAAAACCCAATACAATCCTAGTCCATGTTAATTTTGGGGGGTTTAGATGGGGTTTTAAATACTTTTAGTCAATTTTACATCTTTTCGGCCTTGATTTAATCTTTTTAATTATGCTTTTATTGTCTGCATTTATAAATGTGTTTTATTTGGCCTGTTAGCCATCCTGAGTCCTCCGGGAGAAGGGCGGGGTATAAATAAAATTCTTATTCTTATTCTTATCACCACCAAAAGCATGCTGACCCAGGGTGAGACATGTTAGCTGGTGGCTTAGAAAATGACAAATGTATGAAATGTCTAAGAACGTATATTATTAGTGTGTAAATTTAAATAGGGAATACCACAAAGTGAATGATTTATGTGCTCAGATTCAGCTACCTGGAATGGTGCCTAAGTCTACCATATCCCTAGCTAATACTGCATTGTAAGGTTTTCTTGAATTACAAAGATATCTGTCCCTTTATATATTTGCATAATTTCTGAAACAAAATACTTCACTCTGCAATGTAGCAAGCTTGGCTTGAGATTATGCTTTTAAATACAAGCAGCAGCCAAGTCAGTGTAACAATTATGATTTGAGATTCAGTCTGGGGAAATCTAGGTTCAGATCTACTCTCAATCATTTAATTTCACTAAGCGAACTGGGCAAGTTGCTATTCTTTTCCTTTTACATTTTATTGAAGTATAATATAACATACAAAAGAAATTGAATAAACCAAACAATGGGAAAATAGGAGGGGGAAAGGGAAAAGGGAAAGTGCAGGAAAAGGGGGGAAGAGACAAGAAAAAACATTAACTTCTGACTTCCTTTGGTTCAGTAGAATATGGAAGTATAATCAAGTCTCAACTTTTTACTTTCATACATTAGTTTGAATGGTCACCTCTAAAACAATGAATCTATCTAATCGGTAAAACCCAAAATCAAAGTTTCCTTTTTTTTCAACTTGGAAAAGAAAATCCAGAAGTGGTTCCCAGACAAGTACGAAAGTTTTTATATTTTTTTTCTTAATCAAAACAGTGAATTTCATCATCTTTGCTAACTCAATCAGCTTTTGTAACCATTCCTCCATTGTAGGAATTGTGCTAACTTTCCATTTTTGTGTGTAAAGTAATCTTGCTGCCGTCAACATATAAAGCGTCAATGTTCCAAAACATTTTTCCACGTCTTTATCCATTAGGTCCAGAAGGCTAGTTGCTATTCTTAGCCCAGTCTAACTCATACAGTTATTTTGGAGAAAAATCAGCTGAAGTACTGGTAAGTACAGAAACTGGAAATCCTGTGCAAATTATGGAATATAATTCATAAATATAAACAATAATTGCTTTGAACATATAACTGTCTCAGGAAAATAAAAACCTGTTCCTGGTTTGGGATAATTTTCATAAGACACTCAGGAAAAAATTAGAAACATAATTTAAAGGCTAGATATCTCTTTCTCCTCATCCCATGTCATTGAGGATTAAAAAAATTAAGATATAAATTACACAGTCAGTCTGCACCTTTTATTTGTTCACAAGAAATCTCCAGGATTTCCTTTTCTGGGCTGTTATTAAAAATAGAATAGTATGTAGTACGCATACTTCTACAAGCAGATACAACACTGCCACTGCTATCCTCATTGAAGCAGCCTGTGATCTCTGACCTGAACAAATTCTTGTGGCTTGTGATCAGGAAGCACTGTGTCTAGTTAATAAAAGTTTATAAAATAATTTAAATAAAGATCAGAGGGTAAATTTTCTTGGCCATTTATTGGTGAAATTATTTTGGGATACAGCTGAGAGAGACAATCAATATAAGCTAACATTTGGCAAGTGACTATCAATCTACATTCACTGCCTCACACAGTATTACTCTGATTTAAAAAAACAACCATATAAATAATTATACATAATTAAGATAAGGATGTGAAAAACAATGTGCATTTAAACAGGTCCAGCAGTAGCCCTTCCCAAACATTTCACATGCCTACATTGATGGTGGCAGAAAACCAAAAAGAATGTGACTGAACACTGGTAAAAGCTTATCTTAGAGCCTACACAATTCTGATAAGTGCAGTGAAGCATCATTTCTCTTTTCACATTTCTTCTCTACACTCTTGCATGGTAGCTTTTTCAATTACCTAGGCTCTGAGGGAAGAATGAGCAGAATAAGAGCTTGAGGCTCGCTGGGTGGTTTTATAGATTTCTTGGTGGATAGAGTGTTATTTACATTTGCTTTGGGGCAGATGCAGGTTGTGCAGAAGTCAATGTAGTATGTGAAGCTAGCTAGATCTTAAAATGTTATCTAGGATTCTTTTTAGTTACTGGACGAACAAAGTGGTCAGGGTTTTCTAGAACATGGTTCCATCATCTATAGCTTGACCATAAGGTGGCTCATGTTCCTTTGGCATACAGATGGTGTAATGGGCAGAGGAAATAACTTTTTTGAGGAACAGAAGGAAGAACTACAAACTAGGCAGCAACAGGTAAAATGTAAACGAGTCTGGGATAGAAATGTAATTTGAGAAAGCATCTCAGACAAGACTCTGATTAGTCCTCAGGTAGATAGAGGGAGGGAGAAGCACATTCAGACTTGGAAGATTCTATTACTATAACCTTACAATAAAAGTAGTGCTAAAATGGGAGAAAGACAAACAGCTATTATCCTGTTATGTTCTTACAAATGGGATGAAATTTATGACCTTAAGAAAGCACGAAGGGTGCTAAATTTCATAGAAACGGAGAGTAAGATTTTTCAAGCTTTTTTAAAAATCAGTCTTAAGTATACTCTATCACAAGGGCAGAATGAATGAAACTTGTAGGATTTCACTTGTTCTATGCTCTACGAATTTCATATATGAAAAATAAAGGGTTGTATAAAACGTAGGGATAGTTGAATTAAGAGGAGTTACTTGAACTGTTGGAAGAGATGGTAACAGGTTAAATAACAATTAGGTGGACAAATGGTAAAACTAGATACTTCCCTCTGCTCTCAAAATCAAGGCTGGGATTGGGATAAATAGTCGTGGTCTGCACACAAGGATCACTGATTTAGATATATTAACAACTTAAGAGTGCAGAATTCTTTCTTCATGGTATTTTACCTACATGATAGAAGCCTATCCCCCTTTTTTAAGTATGACTACAGCATTTGCAAGAATAGACATCAAGTGGAATTTTGCAAATCCTGAATTTGCAAATCCTGCAAATACCCACATATGGAATGGAGTGGATTTGCCACAGCATTCCATCTTGTGTACTGTATATGAAAATCGATTTTACAATCTTCTATCTCAGTCTGGAATTCGAGCCTTAGCCAGATCCAGTGCACAAACCTAGCAGGACGAGAACAGCATTTGGAAACAAGCTACAGCTCAGTTCTGCTGCAGGCAGGGGAAGCTATATGCCAAGAAAACAGCAAGACAAGCCTGTAGATACCTCCTTAGGCAATGTATCATTTTAACAAGAAGTGATGCTGGTGCTTTAAATGCTTCATCAGCATTCATCTCTGAAATTAAAGGTGTGGTTAATTTCCTTGTGTATAAGAAATATGATGCACAATCCTCTTAATCTCAGTGCTGACAAACACAATAAGCTTGTTTAATATTGTTAGTCTGCCTGTGCTTGCCTACTGGTGAGTAGCATTAGTACAGGGGTATCAGATCCACTGTCATCGCGGGCCAGTGTCACTGCTGGTGCAGTCCTCCCTTCTCCTCCCTGACCCCCTGGAGACCCCTGCCAACTCCTGTGCCCCCTGCGATTCCAGAAAACACCCCCACAGACCCCACTCCAGACCTCTGCTGTAGCTCCTGTCAACACCTCCCCCAGTGGCTGCCGATGGCATCCCATGGCCGAAGATCCCCTACCCGTGCCATTGCCCCCACTTCCAGGGAATTTCTTGCTTGCCACCATGTTCGGCCCACGGGCTGGATACAGGCAATCCACAGGCCATATTCAGTCCACAGGCCATCTGTTTGACATATATGTATTAGTAGAATAAAGCATAGTCAAATTACTTTCCAATTGTGGGGTGTGTTAGAAAGCGGGTGACACCAACTCTATAGTTCTTTGATTTCTTCTCTGCAGCAATTAAGCTCTTCAGTTTTTATTCTGCTGCTAATTCAGAGTTAGGAAAAGGCCTTGAGGATTTGTTTTGGGACCCCAAGAGTGAGTTTTAATTTTATTTTCTCCAAGCTTTAGTGTATACCTACCACATCTATTACAATCTCAAAAGAGAGGTAACATCTGCAGGAAGATCATAGACAGTGGGGCTGCAATTTGCCCATTAATGGTACATAAAGAAGCAGGTTTTGCAACAAAGGGGAAATCCTTGTAGGGATGTTGCTCCAGCTGGGACTGTAAACAGATTGAATAATTTTGTTCTCTCTTTTAATGCTCTGGTGATATTTTTTTTAAAAAGACACAAATCCATGATGAACGTGTATAAAACTAAAGAAATCTTTATTATAGAATTTGAAGATTTATGCATTGGCAGCTGATTATATAGATTTTAAACCTAGTATAATTTTAAATACTGATTAAAATTAGAGTGGACTGGAGACATTAAATTTGGGGTGGGAATTGCTGTAATGAGTTGACTATTGGTATGCAAATGAACGGAAAATATCTGCATTCAAAATCCTTTTAAACATTAAAGATTTAAAAAAACCTTAAGAACAAAACTTTAAAACTTGTTAAGTCACAGACTTAATTGTTCCAAAATAAAGGTTCTGGCTGACATGGGAGAAGGGAAGGAAGAATTTTCAAAAAGCATTCACATAAATAGGATTACGGCAGAGATCTATATGCCCATTAGAGTATAAAAGTAGTATAGTTGAGCATAATTCACCTTTGATAGTTATACAAAATATAATTAACTAAACTATCTTCTACTCTTCTGTTTGGAATTATACCAATAAAAAGGGAAGTAGGACTATGTGAACTGAAAGAGAGGCTAGGATAAATTTCATACAATTAAACCAAGATATAGCATTATTCTACATCCAGAAAAAAGTGTTAAGAACTCAGGGCGGTGTACAGATAAAATGAAATGAGGGAATAAAATAGAATAAAAAAACTCAAATTGATCCAAACTAAAATTTACAATCTTCTTAAAACAATATGGGGGGTGGGGTGAAGGGGGCTGG
>JANHFO010004061.1:29587-48919 GCA_032468095.1 Pareas carinatus
AGCCAGCCGATCTCTCTGCAGAAGTCAGGGCTGCAGAGAGATCGGCTGGCTGAAACCTGCAGAGGGGGTGGGAATGGGCGATCTACCGTGTTTCCCGGAAAATAAGGCATCCCCCGAAAATATCAAGGGAAGTCTGGCAGTCAAGGAATGTGCCAGGTGAGAAGCTAACATTAAATTTATCAACACTGCTGAAGCAATTTGAAAGCTCAGTTCATCTGTTCACATATTTTGCTCTATTTCATTTTATCACTTTTTAAATTCTATTTTTATTGTTATATGTGCTGACTTATACCTCAGTGGGGGGGGAAACTACATAAGGTGATAACCCATATGGAAGATGAAAGGGCTGCAGTGTTGTTAGGTCTTTGGGTATCTAAAATGTCTCATTAAAAGTTAGATAAAAATAGCAGCACCTGTTTATTTTCATGCCCATATTTATGCTATGCAGAGCTGAGCAGTGAAATTGGGCCATTAAACTTGGGAGTCTTTTTTGTGCATGTAATTCAGATTTCAGTGGAATATCTGTGTTGTGCTTAGGTTGATGTGAATATCTGGCTCATTAAGAAAATCAAGGTTAGCATGAAATTAGTAAGGAATGGACTATGCAAGAACTCCGGTGAGAGTACTATGAAAATAAACATTCCCAGATTGGATTGCAAAACACACACAATATATTAACAATCCTGATCATTGGGTGGTTTATATAACCTTAAAATATATGAGTTTCTTGTTTTCTGCATTTTAAATAAATACACAATACTTCTCAGCAATACCCAACAGAGAAATAAATTAGGTGAGTTTATAGCAAATGGAAAAAGTGATAATAGGGAAAAGCAACAGGCAGCCTGATTTATAGATCAGTAGCAGAATCCTTCGATATTTGCACTGGAATAGGTTAAGTCTGGCACAACTTAGAAGCCATATACTGTAGGTAGAGTACTTCTGGAGTTCATCACACAATATGGCTTATTTTGCTAAAATGCATACTGACATGTTGAATGTGAACTCCATCAGCTATTGACATTAACTAGGCATCAATGGAACTATTACAACATAATCACTATTGCCACATCTCTCTCTTGCCCTCTCCCTCTTTTCACCCCTTCTTTCCCTCCCTCTCCTCTTCCTCTCCCTCTCATTGTGATATTTGGAAAGAGCCAGTCTTTCCATGATGACCAGAAAGGAGATTTTAGTCACTGGAGATATGAGATTACAAGGAACTGATTAGTTGGGCTACTCCTTTTGCTGTCTGTTAACTTAGAGTACCATCTAGTGGACTGCATTCAAAAAAACCAAATAGGTATAGATATTAGGCTGTTAAAACAGCATTTAAGGATTATTCTAAAAAAACCTCAATGGTTGTATTTATAGTTTTTAAGACAAACAATTGCAATCTTTAAGATGAATATGTAGCCCATGAATGCAACAATCAAATAATTAAAACACCTCATGAAATACTCTCATTACAGAGTGTCTCATTGTCAAATATATGTTAGAATTTTGGCATCCTCAGATTCACTGCTGAGTATTATATAAATTTAGACAACCCAAAACCCATTGGGTCATTGTTTCAGAGCTATTGCCTTGTGTAAAGAGAGAAATACAATGAACAAAGGCAAAAAAAATCTGTGGGAGTAGGAGTACTTGTGAAAAAAATGCTATACTGTGGGTTCCGGTTCCCCTCAGGCATGAAGTTGGCTGGATGATCTTGGGCCAGTCATTCTCTCTCAATCCAACCCAACTCACAGGGGAAAATTAAAGGCAGCCCTATTGCGTATGTGTACCCCTTTGAGTTGATTACTGTAAATATTTTTAAATGGTGAGATACAAATCTAGTAATAATCATTTTCACTACTAGCCTACCTCCTGCCACCAATCTGACTTCCTCACTCGGACAGCACAGAGGAAAACAGTGAGAAATCTCTTTATTTATAACCTATATATATATCCTAGCTGCTAGTGGAATACATTGCCAGAATACAACCATCTATCAATAACTTTTTGTCCAGTCTTGGAAGGTGAAAATTGGCATGAACCTCTGGGAACAAAGCATTCTGAAACTGCTTTTGAATTGGCATGGATATTCATGTTGGAAAGTCTTAGGCTACTCATATTGCCCCAGAAGACTTGATTTTTTCTCCGCATCTCATAAGAGAAAATGCTGTTTGTGACCAGTTCTTTTGAGTATGTGCGTGCACATGTTCAAGTTAATGTTAAATCCATGGACATTTCTTGGCAAGAATTAGGCAGTGGTTTGCCCTTGCCTTCTTCCTAGGACTGAAGGAGAGCACAATATCACTCAGTTGGCTTTGTGACTTAGTAGAACTAAAACTCTCAACCTTCCAGTTTCTAGCCTAGTGCCTTAACCACCATAACAAACTGGCTCTCTTTGACTGGTTCATATTACTCAGCAATTGCCATAGATAAGAAAAGGCATACTCTACTAGGCTGCAGGAGAGGAATGAGGGAGAGAAGGAAAGAATTCTACCATCCTACCCCATCAGGCTTTCCTCTCTCCCTGTGGTCCTTCAACAGTGTAGTTCAATCAGGAATCCTAGAGGAAAAGTAGAGGAAACTTATAATAAGAACGTGGTGTGATGGTTAAGGCACTTTCTAATCCTCTCTTAGACATGGAAGCAGTTGAGTGATTTTGGGGAAGTTGTTCTCTTCCAGTCCTAGACTGAGAAGTCAAAAAAAACCTCCTAAAAAGGTGCTGGTAAACCACTTCCTCAATATTGTTAAGAAAACTGCATAATAACAATATTACTTTTTCTTTTTTCCCCTGAGCCATGTCTATTAAGCTTGAGGGCAGAGGCTGTCTCTCTTTTATTGATCTTCCAGCTATACTAGGCAGCTTTTCCTGATGAAATGTTGGATATAAATGTAATAAATGAATACATAAATAATTAACCTTCTCTCAGTGTTTGGTTTTTAAATAATTTTGATTCATCCTCTCACTACCAAACCATGCAAAGCTTTTTTAGGCTTTGTTAACTAACTAATAGGCTCGTTTCCTCTAACCCCTTGCTTTCTGGATATTTCTGTATATCATGCCTGTGTTAAATTAGCAGATTGAATGAGATAATTATGGGGGAATATGTATGAATTTCAGAAATTTAGCATTCAAATGTCTTTTAAACTGAAGATCCTTTATATTTTCAGATGTAAAAATCAATAAAGAGTGGAGAGAAAAAACAGCAACCTGCAGAAGGAAAAAATTCCTTAAGATTGGTAATCTGATGAAAAAGAAAGTTTTGAGAGCTGGTGACCTCCTTTGAGGATTTCTTCAACAGCAACAAAAAGAAATGACATTGATTAAAAATGACAAATGTTTGCAAACACAGCAGATAAATTGAGAGCTTTTCTGCAGGTTGAAAACATCAGATGAAAGGGGATGTACAGAAATACCAGTGATTTCCCCTTCAGCTGGATCAGTCTGCAGACATAAGAGGCATCTTCATCACTTGAAGTTATTGTGCAAATAGGATTTAATGTTCTTTCTATAAAAATAACTCCTGAAAATTATTACTTCTGAAAGGAAGAACAAGATGTATTTTGAACTTACAAAACCTTTGTTACAGAAATCACTGCATCTAATTTGAACTACTATCCTCCATCATCCCTGATGTCAGTGCTCCAACAATAAGTTAATTGCCAAGAAGATTATTCTGCCAAAGTTTATACCTATGTTGTATCATTTGGCAAGGAGCATTCTGTGTCAAAGTACTCCATTTGAAACATATCTATCTGGACTGCCCCCTTCTGGCTCTGCCAGAGGGAACTGTTGATTGAGAACACAGCCATCCCATTTCATACTCTGACTTGCGATAGCAGAGGAAAGGAAAGATTCTGGACAATTTTATAAGCTTAACTTACAGATATTTTAAAGAATTCACAAGGTCAACCTATTGACCAACTCAGTGGCACCCCTGCTGGAATACTTTTTCCTTTGTACTGTAATGCAGAACTAAACAATCTTGAGTCTTGAGCTCCAGGGAGATAAGAAAATTTCTGAGATTATTACTCTCCTCAAAACTCTCCTGATTTGTAGAAATCGCTCTTGTATTAGAAATTGCTTGTCTGCTTCTTTTCTTTGAATAAATTGTTGGCTCAAGTTATTTCAAACACACACAATTTAGGAGTTACCTAAAAAACTTGAGGAAATATTCCAGGTCTGATTTTATGCATTCACTATCACTGAATAACCAGCTGTCTTACTGTGATCCCTTCAACCCAGTTGATCTCATTGAAACCAGGAGCTTCACTGACGAAGTTTACTAGAGCTAGAAGACCTGTACTTTCAAAAGAACTTGACTGTAAAAATAGAATTTTTGGTTCCTTCCAAAAAAATTATTTGGCTGAAAGGGATAGATATAAAATCTCATGTTTAGCTTTTTCTCTGTGCAAGTCAATCATGTGATCTATGACTTCTATTAAAGCAAAATCCAGAACCCAAATAATGGATGTGTATTTCCCCTATTCAGACAGGCAGTTTAATTAAATCATTTTGTTTGTAACTTAATTTGGTATTTGTGTATTTGTGTAAAACCTGCAAGGGGGGGGATGTGAATTTTTCTTTGTTTTCTCCTGAAACCACCTACTCTAAAGCACTAAGGTACACGCTTCTTCTCAGGTTCTAGCTGTAAGTTATCAGCATCAACAGAAAGCTATATGTATTAATTTGTAGCTGTCCATCTTTGTGAGTGGTGTACATAGTTAAAAACACAAAACAATATAGCAAAGTAAAAAATTAAGAGTCATTACAAATTAAAACAATACAAATATTAAAATCATTAAAATAATATAATGTGGGGGAGAATGCAATCAATCTCAATAATAGTATCGCTATTTTGCAGCCTCCATTCCACCTCTACCAGATCTCAAGATGACAAAGCCATGTTTTCAGACCTTTCTGGAAGGTCATCAAGATCATGGCCAATCTGACTTCAGTGGGAATGATGTTCCAAAAGGCAGGTGCCACGCAGAAAAGACTCCTGGGACCTCCTGGGTCCATTCATTCCTTCATGGATGGGATTATCAACATGCCCTTCTGCTGGATGGGTAAATGTGATTGAGAAGGGATGGTCTCTCAAATAAACTGTCCCCATGCCATGAAGAACTTTATAGATCATTCCCAGCACCTTGAACATCACTTCTGGGCTCTTGTATTTCTAAATGTACTCTACTATGAGTAGAATATGTGGAACAATGAAATAGTTATTCTAAACAGGGAACACAAAATAATTATTGTATGGTGTGATACTCAAGTATCTCTGCCCATGTGCCTATAACCTGCAACATCTATTCCCATGCATTCACACTTCTATAGCAATGTACTTCTATCCCTTCTATATCTATCTCCATTAATTCCTTTGGCGTAGAGAGGGAATTGGACTACAAAACCTCCAAGCCCCCTCCCAACCTTATTTGTATTCCTTGCCTTGTTTATTATGTTTGTCTGTGCTTATCATTTAATTCATGTTATTTTGTCCCTACTTTTCTGTCAGAATATTCATTACCTGGAATGTTGCATAGTGGAGATCAGCCAATGGTGACTGGAAGTTGAAATAAAAGGATGTGGGTGTGGCTTAGCTGTGTTCTTCCTTCCTTCCTTCCTTCCTTCCTTCCTTCTGCTCTCACTCTGTTTGCTCTCTGCTGAAACAGCCTATAAAACTCTGCCATGGTGGAAGAACCATTTGGCATTGTATATATGTTTCATGTGTTATTGTATATATAAAGGGAATTAATGAATCTCTTTGCTCTCTGGAATTTATTTCTGCAACAAGTTCTGACATTTTCCTTAAAATATTCTCAAAGAAAAGTTCTAAAGATTTTTTAAAGGTATTCATCTTTGTTTCAATAAAAGCAACTTTTGTTACATTTTTCTATTAAGCTAGTGCCATTCCTATTCCTGTTCCTACTAATATATGGTCTAGTGCTAAAAAGAACATGTTTTATCTTTTTTTTGAGGAAAAAGGTGACATTTTTTTAAAAAAATTCAATACTCTCTTCCTCTTTTTTCTTTTTCTTTTTTTCTATAGTGGATGGGAAGGCAGAAGGTGGCTTGAGATTTTTATAAATACTGATTTTAAGCACTGGGAATTTAATGCTAAAGTGCTTTACCAGTGAGTAAAACTCCATAAATCACATTTGATGCTTGCAAAGATATTCATAACATTATATAACAATTTTTATTACTTTAGCAGACTAAAGGAAAAGTTACTTTGACCTAGTGATGAAAAAGTGGCTGAAACCGTGAGACGCTGAGTTCTAGCCTCACCTTAGGCAAGAAGCCAGCTGGGTGACCTTGGGCCAGTTACTTTCTCTTAGCTCTAGGAAGGAAGGATGGCAAACTAATTCTGAAAAACCTTGCCAAGAAAACTGCAGGTACTTGTCCAGGCAGCCCCTAGGAGTGAAAATTGACTTGGAGACACAAACAAACAAACAAAACACTGAACAAACAAAACACTGAACTGACAGAACTGGGTTTCCACAGGCATCTCTCCCTGGGGAAGCCAGCCCTTGCTGTGACAATAGGAAGAGCAGTCAGCAAAGGGCCGCATGATCCTGATACCCTTGGTGCTCCCCTAATCTATTTATCACCAAAGGCAACTTGGAATATGGAAAAGAGCAGATAGGGGTGCTTAAATTATGGCTTGAGGCCAAGACAAGGCCAAGGTCATGGAGATTGGGTTTAGTAGAAAAATGAAGCAATCCTGCCTGGACAAGTCCCTGTAGTTTTCTTGGCATGTTTTTCAGAAGTGTTTTGCCCTTGCCTGCTTCCCAGAACTGAGAGAGACTGACTCGCCCATGATCACCTATCAGTTTTGTGTTGAAGGCCAAATCGGACCTCATGATCTCCCAGTTTCTAGTCTGATGTCGTGCCCACTACACCAAATTGTCTCTCAAATAGATGAAGTACATGAAAATAAAAAAAATTATTTCTCAAGCTATTCAGTGACAGTATCAATAGCTAAGAAAGACTTATCAAGTTTAGGCATTTATCTAAGTATAGGAGACTTAATTGGATTGGTAAACAGAGCTTAATATTCTGTATGTATCCCCTAGATTTGATATCTTGCCATGTTGAAGCATAAGCTCCAAGATAGGAAGAACACACACACACTGGGAGTGGAAGCACACAGGGAGAAGGCTGGTCCTCATCCTAAGGTTAGGTTTTCCGAAATTAAAAGGAGTATGAATATATTGCAGCTGTTCTTCTCTGAATTGCATCTCACTCCTAAGGTGTAAGTTTCAGCCTGTAAAGGTTTACACAAATTGGGAAGATTGCCACCTCGTATATAAATCTCCTTGAACACTGAGATTAATAGAGACTGTGGTTTTTGTATTGCTCTTCCTTGAAAAAGCTCAGAAGTTGTGTTTTGATATTTGCAGCATTTTAATTCAGCTAGCATCCTTGAAGTGCAGATATTTTAGACTCCCACTGAATTGGGGGCCATATTTTTTGGTTTAGGTTTCTGTTCTTGCCCTTTTTCTATTGGCTGATGTGATTACAGGTTAATGTTATTGCTTGCTTAATTATATTCTTTATATTTTTATTATATGTTCATTATTTATATATCTTTTAGGCATGCCAATGTAACAGAGAATAATAGTTGATTGTTACTTTGTGCTTATTTTCCATCAATAGCAGAGTAAATATTAATAGAAATGTTAATATTTTCCATAAGGACCAATCAAATAGCCCAAAGAATAGTCATGTGACAACAGAAGGTGGAAGGCGAAGAGATGATATGTCCATGTGCTCATAGGGCACTTTTGAACCAACTCTTCTAGTACTTGTTACTCATAAAAAAAGATAATGAGGCTTCTAATGGCTGACCTATTTGCTCATAGCAATGAGATTTGAATATTAGATATAATAACATCCTAAAGTGTTCTTCAAAATTATATGAGAATTGCTAGCGACTGAATATATCTAATGAGTTCAATAATTTATCATTTGATGATGTGTATGTAGATAACTTGATTACAGGTTTCACTGCAAATCCTGACACTGATTACTAATTAGAGAGTTCACAGATAGATGCCTCAGTAAAAGAACTCTTGTCTTTTTCTTAATTCGTGGATGCAATTAATATAATTATCGATGAGGCATGGGGCAAGAGGCTGTGTTACTCTCTACACTGATGATGCAGGACAAACAATGCCCTTGTACAAGAGAACTGATTCAGAGGGGCAAATGGCATACGGACCTACTTTTTACTGACTTGTCTTCCTCCTCCAGTTTCAGCTTTCCTCAACCTGGTGTCTTCCAGATGTTTTAAACTTCAGTTACCAGAATTTCAGGAGTTGTCATCCAAGTGATCTGGAAGGAATTTTGGGGGAAGGGAAACTGTCCAATGGGATTGACCAATGGCAGCACGGCCTTGCGCAAAGTAAGATCTTCTGCACTACTAGTACACCTGTGTGTTTCCCAGGGACTGGCTCTGGATTGGCTGTATACATGCATAGCCAGTTCTCCTCTGGCAAGGATCCATGATTTTTTTGTAGAGTGTGCAGACACCACAGTCCCCATGCCCATGAAGCTGACTTGACTGCACACATTCTGGTATCAAGTATAGACTGGGTATTAGAAACCAAGCTTGGAAAGCTTTCCATGACTGCATTAGTATTAAACAAAGTGTGGCCGCTAAGAGACACGATGGTGACTCTCTGCTTACAAGCCTTTTCTTTTCTGTACCACTCCTGTAATCAACTTCATGCTGCTTGCCACAGAAGAATGTATGGAAAATTATTCTGATAATGTGGCTGGAGAGAACAGCAGCTGCTAACATAAATTACCTTCTCATCTGTTATTCTAACAGTGAGAACTATCTTAGTCACACTTTGTTTTCCACAGTTAAGATTTGGTATACCAAATACATTTTAAAATACACCAAAGAAGCTGCTTTTTTATATTTTTGTTTTCACAGTTATTTCTCTGTTCACTTCTGGAAGAATGCTTCATATTCTGTCCACTAACACAGTCTAGGAAATTATTCTAGAGTTCTGAAAGGTTCCATACTTTACTATTAACGGTAGTGTACCAGATTCATTTTCTGCTTCATTTTTTAATGTGTTCAGGTTCTTCAAGGTCATGTCAAGTTCCCCAGAAAATCTAATACATTCCACAATATAATCAATTGCCCATCTCTTTAAAGGAACGAAAAAAAGATCAGAATGATACAGTCTTACTTTACTTTATTGCAAATGAATGATATAATCATCTGACATATACACTGAGATGATAAAACCACTGTTGATGGGGAAAGCTTTTTTTTTTTAGAACACAGATAAATGGTTAGTTACCTGCTAGGAAAAGCAACTAGAAGGAGTACCTTGGAATTCTAGGAAACAGTGTCACATTTATTTAAAAAGTGCCCTAGTCATACTTAATAATTGCCATACAGGCAATGAAAATTTTCCTACATTGATAAACATGGCAGCACTTAAATGATATGGTAGTTTGACTAATGAGGATTTCATGACATGTTGATTCTGGATCCCAAAGCCTCTTAAAGCCAGGTTAAAGGAATGAAAAGCAAGCAAACAAAAATGTACAAATGTGGCAAATATGCTGTGTCAGCAGCCAAAACAGAAGAAATCCATATAAAGGTCAACACTTTTTGAGCCAATGACAGTAATAAAACTAAAATATTTCCTCTAGTTCTCTGCTGACTAGACTGATCATGGCTATCCAGCCAAAGTAACTTTAAGAAGTCTTGTTAGTACAGTCCCATATAATCTAGACCAGAGCTCCCCAATGTTTCCAGCTTTGCAGACTGGTGAGGGGAGGAGAGGGGGTGGTTCTGCGTGAGAGACTGGCACATGCACACGTGCAGCTCCATTCACACAAACAGCATGCCTGCACACCTGTCACCCATACAAATGGAACTCATGTGCTCTCCTGCTGCTCGCACAAGTGGGGATGCACGTGCACTTGCTGGCCGTTTCTGCGGCACAGTTGTAAAACTCTCATCACCCACCCTGATCTAGACCTTTCATTTCACAATGGGCCATAGAATGTAAGCATTTTATTTCTTTATTTCTTCTACAGCTATTTACTATGCTCTCTATTATGCCTGTTATTCAGCTAACTTAGGACAATTCCCTGTCAGTTGTTACATATTTGCATATTGTGATTGATGTAGTTTGTCTAACATAATGTTTGCCAACTTACTGCTTATCCTTGTCTACTTTAACATAAATCAGGCAGACATAACAAACATTTCATCACTCATGGATGGAAACTTTTCTTAGCCCAATATGGACTACCAGGTTTAGGCATAATTGAGACTTATTCAGAAGAGAATTTTAAGAACATGCATAACAAGCAATGTGCAATGATTGACCTATAAATACTCTAAAATTATCAAGAAATATCCCCAATGAGCACAGCCAAATTACCTCTGGGTGATCATACTATAAACTGTACAGGAAACATCCCCCCCCCAAAAAAACCCACATGCAAATTAGACACATACTTATCATAGAGAGTTTAAAATCCAAAATAAACATAAAGAACTGGGGAATAGGTGACCTCAAGAAAGTTGTTTGGGAAGAATATGCAATTGTGTTATGTATCTATTAACTGAAATGTAGTGAGACAAAGTTATGGTTTAAAAGGTTTCTTGGAAAAAATAAAGTAGACAGAGAAACAATCATATCGAAGTGCTCTGATAGGCAGTTCCAGGTGTAGAGAGATGCAGAGGAAAGGCAGTGGAATAATTTCAGGAAGCAGAAGATCTTAAGGAGATGAGGGCAAAGATCATAACAAGGGAAGTTGCAGTGTTAAACTAAAATAGAATTATGGAGAATGTTAAAAGTTAGGGTGAAAATCTTGTATCTGATCAAAGAATGAAAAGAAAACCTAGGATTTAGGGGAAGCATGACATAATCAGAATAATGAGATTTCCCTAGAATTGTACTGCAGATGATTTTTATAGGCACAAATTCACGAGGTTCAGCTGAAAGTCTTATAAATTTCTGCAACTGAAGTATTTGATTGTTTGCCATCAAATTCTAGTTGATTCTTAGTGACTCTATAGATTTTCTTTGTGATGATCTGTCTTTTACTCCTAATGATGCATGCATGGCTACTATAACCGAGTCAATCCACTTTGTGGCTTGTTGTCCTTTTCTTCTCTTTCCTTCCATTTTTTGCCAGTTTTAGAGCTTTCTCCAGAGAGCTAGATTTTTGCATATCTAAAACTAGTGCTGCAAATTTGTACACTTTCTTTCATGTCACCTCTATAGCGGATTTTTAATACAATGGAAAATTATACCTTCCTCCACAAACACTGACACTGAAATCACCACAACTTTCCTCTCCAACCTCCCTTATTTTGTCAGGCAAAATAAAAAAAGCAGAGGAAGCTAAGACTTTTTTAGTAAATGATAAAAAGATAAGGGCATACATAGAACTTATGCATTAAGTCAAGATCTCTACTACCTATTATTTTGGGGGAATGGATTTTAAACCTTCTTGTGAGTTTGTGATATATTCCTAGCTTTCAAAAATGTTGAAAGGGTGGGGGGAAGGAAATAAAGAAACCAACTCAGATAACCTAGATTTCCTTCAGCCCTTCAGGTTTGCTTAGAGAAAAAGCACGACTAAAATTGATAAGGTCATTTTACCATGACTAACTTGAATCCCATTGATTTGTAAGGGTGGCTACCTCTGGATTTAACACCATATAAGTATCTCTCTGATAATTATATTGTTCAGTGGCTCAGCATATGAGCCACATGTAAACGATACTGCATCTACCCCCAGACATCTCCAGGTACAAGATCTCAGAGAAATAAAAGACACTGGGTCTGAAACCTTGGAAATGCAATTATTGTACTAATTTGTACTTCTTCCTCACTTATCTCTTACATTTCATGATAAATGACAGAAAGGTAGTGATCCAAAACAAAGTCACAGCTTTTAATTAATGAATTTCCACTCAGAAGTAAGCTCTATACATTCTGAGGGGATTTGGTGTGCAAATTAGAATGCATCTCAAGAATTACATTTTTCAGTATAACACCCATTCGACCACACCTTGAGCCAAACTCTGAGGATAACCTTACCGGCTGTGGATTAAAAGAATTGCCACCCAACAGGTCAGAAAGACAAGAAAGTGTGGATGGCTGATCTTGGTCAGCTTTTATCATACTGTATCTGTATGCATTCAATCCAGTGCATGACACCAGCAAAATTCCTGCAGAAGTTGCCTATTTCACTGTACTTCAACAGTGGTGATAACTGGAGATTTAAGGACAAAAAAAAGAGACTACAAACGGATAACAACTTTTGGAAAATATATTTGAAGACAAACCAGAATCTTGTATTCTATACATTAGAGCCATTAAATTAGTAAGTTTGGGGGTAATAGAGAAAAGTCTATTTCCTAACAAGATAAACAGAAATAAATGTTTGCCTTTTAGGAAATTGCAGAGTATTTTTCTGGAGAGGCGTCATTTGAGCAGAGGAAATGCCTGTTCTCCAGGAAAAGGAGGAGCGTGCATTGTTCAAAATGACAGGTACAAAAAGCTGGCAAAAGTGCTATAACATATTCAAGTAATGGAATCTGTTAGGGAAACTGACTGTTCTTCCGCAAATTATGTTTAATGATTTTACTGCTTTCAATGTTTTTAATGCTTTTGATACTATGTTTTTGAATATTCTTTGTGCTGTTCTTTGTTTGTTTGTCATCCAGAGTCTCCCATATGAGATGGGTGACTATAAAGGTACTCCTGGTTTACCAGCTGCCATTTGAAGCTACCATTCAAAGTTACAATAGTATACAAAAAAAATCCTTGCAATCAGTCTTCACAGTTATGATTGTCACAGCATCCCAAGATCACATGATCACCATTTTTGTGTTTCCCAGGCAGCTTGTGACAAGCAGAATTAATACAGAAGATGGAAGTAAAATAGTATGCTGTGGTCACATGTTTCACTTAGCGTCTGCACTTTGTTTAAAACCAATGGGAAGTGAGGTCATAAGCCCATCACAATCACATGATTTTCTGCTTAGGGACCATGGCACTTAGCAATCATATTGCCAGTCTCAATTGTAGTCACTATCTGTATAAATTTGCCAAATAAATAAAGTTTCCGATTCATCACCCCTCATCAGGGCAGTGATGAAATGAAAAAGGCTACATCTTAAGATATAATTAATTAATTGAAACTATATTTCACAAAAATATTTCAGTGGATCAGGACAAACATACCAATGTCCCTTCATCTATTTTCTTAGAAGCCCGGAGAAGCGTTAAAAATAAATAGCAGGCAGTGCACTGGGGATGTTTCCACATCGCTTGCCAGCTGTGGATGGGCAATGCTTCAGCGGCTGTACTGAGAGGCTTGAACAATCACTGTCACCCTCAGCTTGCCCCTCTCTCAGTACAGAGGCAGCCTGCAATCATGTTTTCCTGCTTCAAGATGGGCGCTTTCTGATTTGCATCAGCAAAAGCCAACTCTGCAGTTTTCTGCTGTCCTTTAATTTGATCCAGGCAAAATTTGCACTCCTATTGATCACTGTACAGAGCTGACAGCCCTGGTTATAAATTCTGTACCCCTCCAGCCAACTCAGAGGCTGTTGCTGTTCTGATGTGATTACAGCATCCTGCATTCAATAGTTAGGACTGTGTGGAGCTGCCCTCCACAACTATTTTCAAGATATCTGCATATGAGAGGAAGATACTCACCGTAAAGTATGAACCCTGCTGTTCTTTGCAATTACTGTTCTCAGGCTCCTTCTGTGGCACCAATAAGTGTCACATTGAAGCATCTGTTCATTGATTCATATATATGTGTGTGTTCAGTCAATGGTTTATCAATGGTGTATCAATGGCTAGGACAAGCTCAGAGGACTAGTGAACCACTGGACCTTCACCAGTAAACCAGTGAAACTGGACTTCCTCCTTCTCTTTTCTCAGCAGTGAAAATGAGAAGAGTTCTGCTAGTTTTCCTTTCTAGTCCGTAAGAAAAGGAGGGAGGGAGGGAGGAATCCCAAAGTTCACCCATGAGCAGGAAACCAGCAGGCAATTTCCTTCAGAATGGAACAACTCACTGCTGCCAACTTGCCGCTGCCAAGTCACCACAGGACAACCCCACGTGGCTGATTTGCCATGAGGATAACTTGCAATGGGCAGCCAGAGCTCCCCCTGCCAGGAGGGCAGGTGATCAGAATGCAGAGTGGCAGTGGTGACCGAGGGCTTTTCACATCCCGATCACTGCTAGTATTGCTGCTGTGGAGCTCCAGGCCAAAGAGGCTGGGGATGACGGTGGTGGCAGTGAGCGGGGCAGGCAGCAGGGAATTGGCAGTGGCCACACCCCTGCTACTGCTGTCACCACTGAAGAGGCCATGGGTAGTGGTGGTGGTGGAGTATGTGAAAAAATGGGATACCCTCAGCTGCCACCACCTCCCCAGCACCCATTCTGCCCACTGCTGCCTTCACCACCGTCCCTGGCCTCTTCAGCCTGGAGCTCAGTAGCAGCAGTAGCGGCAGCAGGCAGTGTGAATATGGGAAGCTCCCAGACACTCTGTGCTCTGCACACCTGCACGCTCACCTGTCTGCCTGGCTCTCCTCTCAGCTGCTGTTGCTCTGCACTCTGCCCACCCGCTCACTCACCTGCCCACCTGCTTCTCCCTCCAGCTACCTACAGCAAGTTGTCCCCATGTTGAGTTGGCCATGTAGAGTTGTCCTGCGGCAACTGGGTGGCAGTGACTTGGCAGTGGTGAGCGGGCTGCACTGAGCTGGCCATTGCAAGTTGCCTTAGACCCAATTACCTTTTCCCTACTTTTTCTTTGACCACCCCTACTTCTCTCTCCCTCCCTCCAACAGTCTGGGAAGTTCCCCCTCTTAGCCTTCCAGAAGACCACTAAACCTTGGCTGTCTGAAGGCAGGCACTGGGGTTGAGTGATGGAGCCTGTGGATGGTGGGTGGGAGGCTGATTGAGGTGCTGGATTTTTAGTTTTTGCTATATGTTGCTTATGGTTTTTGTGGTTTTATTGTTGTTGTGAGCTGCCCAGAATTGTGTCAGCAAGGTGGCCATACATGTCTTTTAAATAAATAAAGGGTGAGAGAAGTAAAAAGTAGTAAAGTAAAGAAACAGAGGAATACACCATTGCCATCTGGGTAGACTATGTGCCAGCTTCCCTATCAGTGCTGAAGAAGGGGCTGAAATCTGAACCATCAGTTTGCTATGCTGGCTTGCTTCTAGCAGTTTCAACGTAGGAGACTAGCAGCTTCATTCAGAAGATTCAGGAATATCTAGAGTGGAGGTTGACTATTTGCTAGAGGGGGAAAAGGTCTGTCATCGCGTCCCGACACCCCTCAATTCATTTCTAATCACACCCACAACAGGTTGGCCTACTTGGCATGAAAGTATACAGATCTTACACACAATGAACCTTTGGTGAGATAATGTCAGTTTAAAGTGGTGGTGGTGGAAATCCTACTTTTATGCCAGTACACAGACAATGATAAGTTAAGGCTGTTCCACTCATGTGCTGGAAAATGGACGACAGCAATGCTATAAGGCCAAGGAAGAACATTTTGTACATATTTATGGTTATAGAATAGCAAAGAGCAAGTAGACACAAGAGGCAAAGACAAAATAAAAGCAAAATGCACAATTTGGGAGATATTCAAGGAAAAAACCACTAGAGGGGCAGTCTGGAATAGTGGGCTCTGTTGTGAATGAAGGAGAATGCATTGGGGTTTTTATTTGTTTGTTTGTGGGAAGGTGAGAGATAATACAGTCAATGCAGTCTAGCCCCACAGTTATAGGCCATTTTTGCACAAATGCTTTAAAAACCTGACTCTATGTATTGGTGTAACAGTGATAGGATCATGCCTTAAAACATTTTAATATTTTTCTTCTTCTGTTCAATCATGTCTGATTCTCAGAGACTTCCGGGACAAGTCTTGCAGTTTTCTTGGCAATATTTCAGAAGTGGCTTGCCATTGCTTCCTTCTTAGACTTGAGAGAGAATGACTGACCCAAGGTCCTGCAGCTAGCTTTGTGCCTAAGATGGAACTAGAATTCATGGTATCCCCATTTCTAGCACAGTGCCTTAACCACTACACTAAACTAGCTCTCAAAAAACACTTTCTATCCGTGTGGGATGGCTAGAGACTTGCTCTTCAATTTAAAAATATGAAGCAAATAAGATATAAGAAATTAAATGTTATTATAAAGGTTTTTTGAAATGCTCAGAAAGGGATATATGATTAAGAAGGATAGCTTTCACAAAATTTACACATAAGGGAAACATATGAATTTTTCCTCACCCACTTTTCTAAAATGTATGCCTTCTTTTTTAAAGAAAGATAGCTTTTAAGGCAGCTGAAACTTCTGTTTATATGTTTAATTCTGCTTGTTAGAAAGAAAATTGAAAATTATTTTAACAAGTAGCATCTTTTTCTCAGAATAACCTTCACTAATATACATGATGGATCTCTGTTAATAAAACCTGGAACAGATTGCTTTATGGAATAATTGCATATTATTTCATGCCAGCTTCTCTCAGTAATACAAGCAGCATAAACTAAGCTGAGAGAAGCAGAATTTGACCTCAAGCCAGCAGCAAAACACAGTTCCCAGATCTTTCTCAGCCTTTGATAACATTGCCAAGAAAAACGCAGGTCAGGCATGTGAATTTGGACCAGTTTGTGTTTTCCTCTGGTTTGAAGCAGAACTAATTTCAGATGGACTTTGTTTACATGATCAAGGATACTGGGGATATTGCAGAAAGAGAGGTCCTCTTTTTTATCTTAGGCCCCTTGGAGGATACTTGTATTCTCCAATGAAATGCTACACCCTGTCTAATCTTAATTAATCCAGGTGGAGCAAATAACCAGTTGAAAATCAAAGGTCAGATAGTTAACCTAGAAGCATCAATTCCTTGTTTTCCTAAAATGAAAAATCTGGGCAGACAACCTATGTGACCAATTGTCAAAACAAATGTAACAACCCAATTGGCAATAAAACCTATGAACATTAAGGCAATAATTTCCATAAGCAACTGCTAAGTAGGACTCCAACAGAAACAAAGTTTTGATTGGAAGAGTCGGGAGCTTCCTGCTAAAGCTCCCATGTGTAGAGATTACACTTTTGCCAGAAGGCAGAAAGATGGCTTGAGACAAGGAGGAAGATTACATCAGACAGTGAATACCAGGAGCTGCGATTTTGTGAGACTAAGAAGACAGGTAGAGAGTAACTTGGAGGAAAAGAGAAGCAGTCTTGTAACACTGCCAGGATCAAAATAACAATCTGAGAGAGAACTGAAGTTAGTTAACCCAGCCTGAAAGAAATTGTTGAGAGACACAAATGAAGTATCTGCTGACTGCCCGCAGAACCAAAAAAAACTGTGTGAAAAATAAGACTGAAAGTAAAAGTGAGTTAAAGTAACTGAAGTGATTTTAAAAGCACTTAAGGTAGGAAATAGTGATGAATATTAGAAGAGACTATGTAATTGTTTGATTTAGTACACAAAGCCATTAGAAGCTTATTTAAAGATTCTGTAAACCAGGCAGTAAGCCCAAAGGAAAAGTCTGAGGTATAGATAGTAGACCAGATTAATATGAGTAGGAAATAATTAGGTTTAAGACTTTTGTTAGTGAAACTAAAAGTCTGCTTGTGTAGACTTTATTTATTAACTAATAAATAAAACCATGCAATGGTGAAAACTGTTCCTGCTTGTCATGCTTACATTTACATGTATTGATAGTTTATAACATGATGAACATGACAACATGACATGATGAATGTACTTTATGATTATGAATGTATTTTATGATAATCACAATTTGTCAGTTGTAGCTTGTATGTACATTGAGAGTATGTACATTGGAGACAAATTCCTTGTGTGTCCAGACATACCTGGCCAATAAATTCTAATTCTAATTTGTTCCAATCAAAATGAGTTTTTAATTCTGTGTTTCCTCTCCCCATTCCCCTTTCAGCTTCTTTCAAGATCTCACCATCTTTGCAACCCAACCACCAAAACAATGGAGATGTCACTAAGATGATCTGAGATGGGTCTGGATGAATTCCATTATTAGGAGGGATTGTAGGATTAGAAATGCAAGACAAAAGGATTCCGTTTAGGGAAAACCTAAGATTCACAAATGAAAAGCTGTTATTACAGTCTAGAATGTCCCGAGTCCTTCGGGAGAAGGGCGGGGTATAAATAACATCATCATCATCATCATAGTTGTTGTTGTTGTTATGTAAACAAGGCTATAAACAATTATTATGGAGTAACCTAGATACTAGGCCAAAACCAAATAAGTCACATTTGTGTGCTGGGTGAGACCAATCTTAAAGGTTTCTAAACCACGGCTTATGGTTTAGTTAGATGTGTAAATAGCCAAGCATATATTGAACAAACTGTGGTGAAATAAGCAAATATGAAATGCTTATTATGCTTTTATAAAACAGATCCAATTATAGCTCCTGAAGAAAAAATCTAAAAGGACAGGCTTTGTAAGTGGACAAGGTCGTAACTCACCCGGTGCTCCCCTCTCAGTTTACTGGAAAGTCAATACCTTTCAGCCGATCGAACCCTGCATCTAATCAGGCTGTCGGCGATTATACTTTGGCTTGATCAGACCACCTATCCAGTTTGTCTCTCAACACTCTCAGGTGACTGTCATGCTTTTGGTGGTTAGCAATGCCACATACATGAGAAATAGCAGTCTTGCCTCTACTACTTATCCTCAGTGGTTTCCAGTCTAATTTACCAATCTAATTGTCTTTTATTGGCCAGTTTAGAAGGAAAGCTCTCGCTATTTCAAGTCAAGTAATGCTTCTGATACACGGTGCTCTGCTGGACTAGCACGACCCTTTATGAACACACCAACAGCACTGGGGTGCCAATGTGAAATAAGGAGGGTAGAGCTCAGTTCTCTCAAAAGGGGAATGTGTGAATTTATAAAATGGAAAAGGAGGTTGGCAGACATGCACACATACATAGATACCCCCTCACTGGAGCTGTCGTATCCTACATCACAAGCATCCTAATAACAAATAAACCATTCATGAAATCTCTCAAGTGAGTTTTATTGCCACCCTATCATGCATGGTTCCCTGGAGTAATTGCCACTTCACTGGTACTTTTTATGTGGCTGGCATGTTTCAGTTGTTGAATGTATTGATCATCACTAAAAGATCTTCAGCCAGTTAAATGCAGTGTTTAGCTTTTAATTGGAAATGTGGATATAAAGAAAGGTTACTATTTGGGATGATAGCAGACATCAAATAAGGATTTAGAGGGAAAAAACTCCCAGCCTCTGCTTGATTAGTTTCTACAATAATTTCTT
>JANHFO010004061.1:49019-60405 GCA_032468095.1 Pareas carinatus
TCTGTAATACCAGCCAGGTCCGCTCCCCCCTCCTGGATAAGATCGTAAATGAGGGGGGCTTTGTTAACTACGGACCTTGCATTGCAAGCCATCAGCCGGAGGGCCTGGGTCCGGAGACCTGTACCAATACAGGAAGTTTGTCGCTGGTTAGCTTTAGACACTTGTAAACTTGTTCAAAATTCTATATGGGTATAGTATCTGGATACTTAAAAGAAAATGCATATTGCTGGATGTGCCTGTTCATCAACTAAGATGTAGTGGAGATGCCCTCTTGAAGATCCTACAGCCCGATGTGTGGCAACTCACGGGAAACCATTCTCGATACAATCACTTGTCCCTCTTCCAATAAAGCTGGAAGCCCCAGTCTAAAATGCACTGCACTGCTGAGCTTTCAGTTAAACAGATGCTGTAGTGCTGATTCGGTTTGCTCTGGTACTATGGTTTCAAGTTTTGATAGTTTTACTAAAGGTTTGAATTTTTTTTAAAAAATAAATACTTGTTTTAATTGTAATTAACACTGTGAGAAAGTGTTTTTACATGCTTTCGAACTGCTAGGTTGCCAGAAGTTGGGGGTGAGTAACCGGGAGCTCACTCTGTTATGCGGCGCTAGGGATTTGAACTGCCAAACTTTCGATCGACAAGCTCAGTGTCTCAAGTTATCGACACAAGCCATGTGCTTGCCAATAGCTGGGAGCGTTTCTTTATAGCTTAGTAACTTGCTGCATTTCCCCTCCTTCCAGCTGTGTTCCTGCTGCCTTTGCTAGCTGTCACCTCTTTGTCCCCTGAAACAATGCAGGGCTGCCACCACTTCAGCCTCAAAAGTTTTGAAAAGATCCTGTGTTTATCCAGATTTTTCCCGAGGGTTTTTATCAGAATATATTTAAGTTGTTATAACTCCTGTATTTTCCCATCAATCAGATTTCTTATTTTCACAGAATTTGAATTTTGGTGCAAAATTAAAAATATTTTTTTCCAGCAAGAATATGGTTGCTGCTTACTGGCAATCTTGTGTATGGAAGATGATAAATCTCTCCTTTTTATTTAATAAATACTAGTCAAAGCCCAAGGATGTCAATTCAGCATTTTTTTTTAAAAAAACTACAAATTCAGCAATAATATTAATAAAACTGGAGATACTTCCAGTCTGGCAAGAAATGGGATGATTATAGGTTAAGAGCTTAAATAACAGAAACAGCATTAGCATCCCTATTCAAGAGATGACAGCTGAAAGTACCATTTTCCTCCTCATGCTGCCAACTCTGCTGCAGTGTGATTTCATTCGAAATTCCTTACTGCAGGACTGTTTTCTCCGCCCTCTCCCATTTTGCCGAGGATGCCTTCTCTTGCCACATCCCATATCCCACCTAATTCATATCACGAAGCTGCTGAAGTTGCCTCAGTACGTTGCAGGCTTGCACAAAGTGTAGCTATCTAGACTCGGGAGAATATAGGTCTGAATCCAGAATCTCAGCGTTCAGACGGCATTAATGTCATTCCATGATCATTCCTGATAATTCAAAATCATTTTGTTGTTTATAGCAAGCTCGGTTTCAAGAGATATATTGGAAATGCAGTTGAAGGTCCTTTCTCTTGCAGCAAAGATGAGGTGAGATGACAAAATGATGGGTAGATTGCAAGAAAAATATACAAAATAAAGAGACCAACTTATCTGTCATCACATTTTTCAGATGGAGGTTCTCCAGATGGCTGGTTACAAGCAAAGACCTCTCCTTGGATCCTGTTGCTTCTAGACCTGACTACTAACCATAAGAAAGCTTACTGTGGATTGATCGCTGTCACACTATGCTGTCTGAGATGTTGGCTTAGACACAATGAGGCTAATCAATATATAAAATATGTCTATTTATTGAAACAAAAATGCATTCTCTATTTAAGTCTTATTATGGATAAGATTTTAAAGCTCTAAATGAAACGGTAAAGACTAATTCCTTTTTACGTCACAGAATATAATGGGGCAAACCTTCAGCAAGTTCCAAACCTACAGCAAATGGGCAACCTAGAGCCACTATTTTGCATAAATAAGCTTTTAGGAAACCTTTTCAGCTCACTTAGACAAGATAGGCAGTGTAGAAATTTGATAAGTTAAAATAAAAACAACTTTCCCTCCAGTGGTTATAGGCTCTGGTTAAAAAAAAGGCAGGTCCAAGAACTGCTTTCTATAGTTTACTCATAGTTATCTTCATTCTCCTAATCCTCCCTTTCTCATAATGGCCAGATGGAGCATTTCCCTATCCTGTCCTCTGCCTTGGATGAAATTAAATGGCTCTCAGTTGGTGTGACACCCGCAGGAGTCCAGCTGAACTCAAGGGAATCTTTTACTTCTTATTCTGATAATTATAACATAAAAATGTTAAGGACAGACATGAAAATTCTTCAGTTTTACAAGACTATGGCTCATTTGATCTTACAGCATGTCTATCTGGTCATTCAATAAATTTGGAAATAGCCACTCTTCTTTCAAAACAAAGTTAATAATATATAAAAAATAAACTGCTGCTGCAAGTTATTCCTTTTCCTATGGTTTCATGTGATGAAGTACGGTAGGTGGAAACATTTCAGTTAATTCCATGTCTGAAATGTTTGAAAGAACCCATCTGGGATAAAAAAAATCTTCTGCATCCATATAAATATTTTCAAATTAAATTAGACAAAAGTGCAAGATTCATTCCACTTTTATGTAAATCCGGGTTACCCCTTCATTAAGATTTAGGCAGAATTTAGTTTGGGAATAACCAGTTTAGAACTTCAATTTGGCACTAAGACAAGGAACATGGAAAAAGATATGAATCTGCAAAAGTAAAAGTTAATAAGACAGTTAGAAATGAAACTACAGCATGCTACAATATATAGAAAACAGCACTGTTATTTGCTTTTACTTCTAAATCATAAAGAAATAGAGAATTTGGACTCATATTTATGTATTAAATTTAAATACTGCCCATATCACCCACAGGTTCTGTTCATTACTTCACCCCATCCCTAACTGCTAAAATAAGAATCAAGAACAGAATATATAGATATTTCTATTATTTGTTCATATCAGCTTATTTATCTGGCCAAAATATATTGATTTAGTATTATTACAGTTTATTGCATATGCCTCTTTCTTTGAGTAATCTCTTAGTAGCTATCATAGTTACTGTAATCAGTATTACATTATGATATGCTTGTTTAAGTACATACAATTTGCCTATTTGTTTTTAAGACCTTCTCTTGACAGCTAGAAATGTGCTTTTTAAAAGAGATATTTTTTTAACTTCTCAAGATTATGTGGAAGCTTAGATAAATAGCTCTAGACAATATCATCATTTATGTAAGCTGTTTTGTATCCACAATATGCATACGCCATGTATTGCAATATAAAACAATACACCTTCAGATGATATCCTAATTAAATAAACCAAAGCTTCTTCACAGCAAGATTTATTAATACATCCAAAAGAAAGGGAAAAATCATTTTCTCACACTATATACAGATAATACATACAGTGTTTTATACACATATTACATTTTTACACAAGAATATACATAAAAATGTAAACTTCTCTATACAAAAGAACCTTAACCCAATTAAACAAGGACTAGATAACCAAAGGCGACCCTTCTTACAATTTTGAGTCTTTTTTAAAAAAACATAGTACAATACATTCATTGAGAATATGAGGAAAATGTGGGCCTTTTGATTTAAAGGGAAACTACAAGTGCCAGTCTCACCTCTGTGTAGGTTGTTGCCTTGAAACTTTCCAGCAGTAAATGTGTGAAAATGTGGTTTTCTCTATGCATGCTGGAACATACTGGGATACAATTATTGTTCTTGATTGTCCCTACCCATGTTTATCATGAGTTTGGATCTCATATTGGCTTTCTTGTCTATATCAGCTTTGCTCACATCCCCTTTAAGATTCTAAGCTTTAATTGTTAAAAAGATTTCCTTTGCTTTTAAGACAATGTACTTGAAAGAAAAATGCAACCAGTGTGGTGAGATGGGAACAACATCTGAATGAAATCTCTGAATCCTTGCCACTGTGCAGTCATTCAGAAGGACACACATTAACATGAGCAAGCCGTACTTTCCACAATGCCTGGCTAAGCTTGGCTTTGTCATTGCAGCCTCTTCCCTGTTTCACAAATAATTCTCACAGATTCTTTGTTATGAAGCAGATCTACATTTGCCTTTAAAATGACACAGAATACACACTTAGGTTTGAGACAGAATGTATATTATGATTGTTTTTGACTGGCATTCAGTCCATTTGATGGTTTCCTCCTTTCCTACTTTGCCTAGTGTCTGGATTTGCACAACCTGCACATACTTTAAACTCAAATTCTTAAAACCTCACCTCTCCACATTCTGTATCTGAATGCAGTAATTCAGTTCAGACACCAACAAAGAGTTACATAAATGATATGTATTAAAAATTCTCTTCCCGGCCCCCGCCCTCCCCAATAAGTAACAAAAGTTTTAGAAATTCTTTTGAAAACAGTAATTCCCAGTGAAGAACTTTTTCAGTGAATAAAAAGATAGTTCATTATGACAGAACAATGAGGCAATATTGTTTTTTTTCCTGCAGAGGCATCAAAATATGTACTGCCTCCTCCGTGACAGCAGTGGTATCAAATACACAGTGATGGAAGCATGGTGTTTGTAGGGAAGTGGTTTACTGAAAATGCAAACCTTCACAATATTAATTTAAAAATAAGATTAAAAGGGAAAGGCAATTCATTACAATCATCAGGATCCCACACTAAGATAGAGGCACCTTCCCTATCTGATATAGGGCACCATTTAATAAACGGATCTCTTTTTGATAAAAGACAATTTCAAATGGCTTTTGAGTATTATAAATATTTTTCTTTCATTTATGACATATAACTGCAAAGTGCAGCTTAAGTACACCAGAGGGGACAGCAGTTTGCTAAATGTCAAAACTGAACCAAAATTCATATAATGGTCTACACTCTATTTCACATTCATGAACGCAGAGTGGAATGAGAAAATATATATAATATATATTGCATACATATCTATATCTATATCTATTTACTTATGCCCTGAAATAGTGTGTTATGTACATACGCAAACATATACAGAAATATTTTGCCCTACAAATATCAATTCTTGAATTGTTCATGGATATTGAGGATATTTTACTTGCCTGTCAGGGAAGCAAATTGACTTCAACATTTATTACTATTGTTAAAATGGGGACATTTTGGATTCTGAAGACCAAAAGACACAGTGAGGTTGAATTTCAATGGGTTTTTATATTACTGAAGTTCTGCTAAGATTCCTAGGCTCAAAATTAGCTCAGGTCTGAAAGAATAGGAATAATAAGGGAACACACACCAAATATCTCATCATGCATCAAGAAAACTAGCCGTGCTCTAGAAGTTTTCATTCCTCACATCTCCTCCCCTATCTATGGAAACTTAACCTGTCTCAGCAATCAGACGAGACCTTCAATATGTAACTGATTGGGTGCACTGAAGTCAACCAAGTGCAGGCTTGGCTTTGGGTCATGTAAGCAAACCTTTGGCTGAATATAGGTCCAATCTACGATGAAAAATGGACCTCTTTGAAAACAATTTTTAATAGCAATTAAATTCCGTGAATCATCAACTTTTCAGATTCTGTGGGAATCAGAAGATTGGGAATTTTAAGAATTAGGAATGTAAAGATAAAACAAAGATCTAGGGTTTGTTTGTCACATGTGAAAATGAAAATGACAAAAAACAAATCAAGAGATTCTATTTTGGTATAATAAACAAGAAAGAAACTTAGAGTAAGTAACAGACCACCAAATAATCCATTTAAAGAAGCTTGGGATGAACATCAAGGAATGGTTTAGTTCTGACTACTGGATAGGAGCTCTACTTAAATAATCCATTTAAAGAAGCTTGGGATGAGCATCAAGGAATGGTTTAGTTCTGACTACTGGATAGGAGCTCTACTTCAGTTAAGAAAGGTTGGGACAAACTCTGGTAAATGATTAAATATCAAAAGAGAGGTCCATTCTGACAAAATAATAAAGGAAAATTAGTCCTAAAATGATAGGAAGTGGGCCAAAATCATACTGTAGAAACCTTTTTTTTTTACTAGAAACGAAAAGCCAACACACTAGAGGAATCCATGTTAACAAAACATATAACAATCAAGTAGCAGGCTAAATCATCAAAACCTGTCAGATGTACCTTCTCACACAGATTTTTTCCCCCCAGACATGTACTCAATTAAAATATTTTGTATGTCTGCCCCAAATGTAGACTTAGCATATGGATACAAATATGCACATATTTTTAGACTGAAAAATCTCACATTGTTATGGGTTGTATAAAGGGCAATTCCACATTCAGCAAAGTGCTGCCACATCTGATATCTCCCTCTCTGTACACATATACACATAAGTCTATTCTTTTCCATAAATATATTTACTCTGGTACATTTTCAATACTAATAGGAAGCAAAGACCATTAGCAACTCACAATTCCCTCTTCACACTGCATGCATATGTACAAAGAATAATTTCCCTAAAAAATAATTGAAAAAAAAAACAGTGAGGAAAATCAGCCAGTTTTCTCTGTGTAATATAAAAGCTGATTTATAAAATTTTGAAATGCAAGCCTGTTTTCAAAAACAGTATGATGGAAATATGTGCAACAAAATAAATCGGGAGGGAAAGGTTTAATGTTTTACGGCAACACAACACACAGCACTGAAGGCGGAGCTCCTCTGAATTTGGGTAGACAGTTCAGTATGTCATCCACTTGAGAAAGGAAACCAAGAAAAATATTTGGGATTGGTCTTTATCTACTCTGAAAGACTGATGCAGATACCTTGCTAACCAAAATAAGCAAAACTTGAAAATGCACTTCCTCTCTCAACAACTTTTTCACACTGCAAAGACCCTCTCTAAATTCCTTTGTACTGCCATCCTAATTAGAGGAATTATCAAAGAAGGAATCAATTGCGGTTGTGAAGTCTTCAATACAATCTCCAAGTGGAGGTTGGGGACCAAAGGAGTTTGTCACTAGTAAGTCCTGCAGGCAAGAAGTTATGTTGGAGCCAGTGGATTGTTTGGCCTGACCCACTCATGAACTTTTAATAACACAAAGCAATGGTTAGCTTTTTTTGGAGCTTTCCTTTGTTCATCTCCCTCCACTTTCTGTTACTACCCTGACTCTTGAGAAGTGAAAAGCTTAGACATTTGGTAAAAACAAATTGCCAACAATAAATTTTGTAAAATATGGCTTTTAATGGTCTTTTTGAGGTTGCAGACTGAAATGTCTATTTTTCCTCTTCTTTCCTCACAGCTCTCCTTCTCAAGAACGGAAGGGGCTTGTGCAATGCTATAATTTCACTCAATGCCCTAACTCAGCTTTTACCTGTGGTTAAGGCTAATGAAAACTGTCCTTATATCAGAACCTAAAATGAGTTCAGATCTTGTTCAGGAGGAAACTGGATAAACTGTAGATGTAGTCAATATTGGTGTGTAGTTAAAATGAAGAGGGGAGGTAGCTAATTTCTATATAAAAGCCACCAAACAAAGCCACCAAACAAGATTTTTAGGCACCTGATCCTCTTCAGAAGTACAGTATATTGATGTGGAAAGCTAATATGAAGATAGGAAGCTACATTGCACATGTAAAGTAACAAACGAAATATTTTTTTTCCAAATTCAGAGGCAGGAAATATTAAAACTGTTCTACGTTTTGCAAAGCTGATTTCCACATTCAGTGTTCCTATCACATGTAGAATATCCACCTTAAATTCTCCTTAATCAGCATCCCATTTATGTATTATCTATTTATTTATGTTAAAAGGATATCTTAGAATTACGGCATTTCCTGTCATTTTAACAGTGCTCAGTATAATTGGATTCTATAAATAGAAAATAAACAAGAAAACATGATAGTAGAGTTAGCCTTGAAACAAGCCAAAACCTCTATATGCTTATTTGCACAATGGAGAACATAAAATGAACTTCAACCAAGCAATCATATTTCCACAATACATTCTAACATCTCCATTAGTGACTGTTTTCCCCCCAGAAGCAACATAAAATTGGTGATCAACATACTATAGAAACATTCAGATATCATACATACAATTCCCTCAATGCATATTTATATATATGCTTGTATGTTTCTGTGTGCGTTCTGTGTGTATAGTATACATAAATGCACACAAGATATATGGGTTCTATTTTTAAGTCACGATTGGAATTCCTTTGTGATGAGGACAGAAAGGAAGATATTTTCAGACAGGACATTATGGGTTCTAGAACCAAAGTGTTTCCATTTCAACGTCTAACCTGCAGAGCAAACTGGAACACATTTCACAATTTCCAGCTGCAAAACTGATTTTTTTTAAATATGGTAACTAAAACAACTCATCATCAGAGTTACAGAGATTATTGCATAAAAAATCAGAGTGCCAAAAGGACAACAAGAAGAAGAAAGTTTGGCAATGCAAGATAACACTTTCACTTGGTTTAATATTTTTATTTTTATATTTATACCTGTAAGATAGCACAGAATAATTGGACACCTTGACACAGCAAACATCCAGTGTAAAAAGGTGCTTCATTGGAGAGGAGTGGGAACGTAATTTTTTTAAAATGCATATAATTTTATAGCTAAAACACCTTTGTAGCATAATTCATTACAGTCAATAACTTTTAGTATAAATAATTTATGAGGTGATGTTAAAGCATAAATTAATATACCCTTTCTTTTTTAAAAAAACACCCCAAAACCTACACTAGGTATTTTGAATCCCCTTGGCATGAGAAAGAGGAAAAGCTTAAGTTGAGCACAGCAGAGGAAAAGATTTTGTATGTTGGATTTCAGCACCATTTCTAGAGAATGGTGCACATGCGTACATGTGCATGCACTCTCACACAGAGAAACACACACTTCTCTTTATGAGCTGCAAAAATAAACATGGCTTTTTCCTTCTAGTGCTCATACTTGGATGATATTCTGTATTTCTGCAAAATTTATTTGCTTAAAAATACTTTACCTGCTCTTATATCTGTATGGAGTCCCTGAGACATGCCCCAAACTGTTTAGTAATCAGCATCACCATTCAAAAAAACTGGTCCACAATCAACTCCATTGTCTCAAGAGAAACAGATATTTTATTACACAACCTAATTGCCCACTTCTTCAAGCTAGATCCATTCTCTTGTTTCTTTATTTTAGCAAGTCAAGGGTTGTTTCAAGATAACTCAGCCCAGTCTATGGCACAAAACAGTTGTGCACCTTTCTGGCAAAACAGATTTGGGAATATAACCATGCTATAGATTTAATAATGGACACCGGTCCTAGAAGGTAAAGACACACATTAGTTGTTCAAGCTCAACATATGAATCCAGTTCATACGTTTAGAGTGTGAAAAAGATGTATATACATATAGACTTGTGCGTTCAATGAGTTAGAGTGTAAAAGAATTATTTTTTTCATCCTTTTTTAAGCCCTGAGTGTTTTTTCTCTCACACACATTTCAGGTCAAACTGGATATTACATATGTGATCCATAAATGTCCGATTCCCTAGTGAAAAAAATATATATTCCCACATGCTGCCCTCCAGTGGCATTGCTGACGAGGCTACAATAATTTATTTTGCCTTTCTAGAAATCCTATCACTTGGAGACAACTTGAAAGCTAAGTGGCACACAACCAGAATGGCAAGAAATAATGGAAGAAAGGCACCATTTATACAGATCAATTTGCCACAGATATAAATTAAGTTGTTTTTCAGTCACAAGTCTTGTTTTAGCTTTTTCAAACATTGATGTACAAAAACTGTACCATTTGTTTATCAGATAAGAACAGATTGTTAAGGAGAAAAACATTTTGGAATTTTCTCATGAGCATCACAATTCAGGCAAAGTATTATTTTCAGGCTATTTTATTAACATGCCAAAAAAATGAAAAAAATGTCCCTCCTCTTTCAGGGATATTTCTATTTTTCAGGGAAATGTCATTTAAAAATAGTATTACTTTGTCATATTATCTGCCTTGACCACACATGGAATATATTCTGCATTATTATGACACGTATCATATAACTGGATGCTAGTTCAGTTTTTTTTAACAGGAAAACAAAAGGAGTTCACGAAAACATGAAATGTGTGAAATAAAACAAAACCGTGAATGAAACTTCCCAAGATTCAACTGGAAACTGCAGTCTACAGTACAACATGAAAAATTTATATTTGGTTGAAATACACTTGAAGCCTACACTTGGACACTTCTGTAGATTTTTTTTGGTCAGAGAGAAAGGAGTTTCAAAAGGCAATAAGCAAGAGTGAGGGTTAAGAACAACATTGATAAGAAGAAACAAGAGCTGTTGCTGAACCCATGGTTATCAACAAGGAATCAGAAACCCTAGTTTAAATTTCTGTTTTTAATTTACACTAAGACAGCCTTGCCTATAACCTGAAATATGATCTGCCTCCTGCCCAGATGTTAAGTCTTCTCCCCTTATTGAATCCGGCCTTCCCATTAGACCATGGCTGGTAGGGGTGGAGGGAGATAAGCCTGCGTCCTTTGCCTCCGCCCACTTGCAGGTTCCCAAGACACCTTGGGAAACTTCCTTTTCCCTTTTAGATCTATTGTACTTTTATTTATTTATCTTAACTCTGGTTGATAGAAACAGGCTAAGTTCACCATCTACAAATAACCTTTGTTGTGGAAGAAAATGTAGATATTTAAAAAATGGAAACAAAGTGAACTGGATTCATCTTTGCCCCTGAACTGGAGAAATAAATGGAAACACAAACCTTTTGTGTGTGAGGAAGGGTGGGATCATTCATTTCTATCATAAAAGGTAATACAATTGACCCAGCATAGCCCCTGCATTATATTCGGAAGAGTGACATCAGGGATCCCAGAACAGTTTTAGTTTTGTTTACTAAAGGCAGTAAGGATGGTAGGGCTCAATGAGCCAATTTCCACGGACCACATTATACGGCCCTGGGTGCTGCTCTCCCTTGACTTTTAAAAGCAAACTATCAGACAATGAGATGTGGGAGGAAAGGTGTGCTGGGTACCCCCTTCATTGGATGCCAGCAATCCTGCTACATTTTCAGATATGAGGAAGAAGGTAACCATCTGGCATGGATCAACATTTTGTCATATCCTCAAATCTTTCTATAAGAGGCAACAATCTCAGTTCTTCAGATTGTGTGAAAAGTAGGGGAGAAGGGGAATTAAACTTTGTTCAGCAAAAAGAAAAGGCCTGGAGGGAAGGAGAGGAATTGCATTCTGTCAATAATGCACTAAAAATGCACTAAAAAATAGGGCATATGCCACCATCTCCCACAAACTGTTTATATTTGCTGGACTCACTTCCAGCCT
>JANHFO010004063.1:8696-21893 GCA_032468095.1 Pareas carinatus
CGCCCTGAGTCCTTCGGGAGAAGGGCGGTATATAAATCTAAATAAATAAATAAATAAATAAATAAATAAATAAAACCATCAAACATCGGCATATGTCTATCCCAAGTCCTTGGAAAGGACTCAGTAGGTGGACAAAAATGCCAAACCCCATCTGAACGTCTAGATGACTATGTGACAAACAGTAATGAAGACATTTTTTTTTAAATATTGTAATGAATAAATAGTTGCCAAACTCTGTAAGAAAGCCATGCTAGTCTATGATGGAAAAAAAATCAGGAATGCGACAGCATCTTTTTTAACCAACAAATTTAAGCTCACAAAAATTTGTTAGTCAGAAAAGGTGCTACCAGATTTTTGATCTTTTGCCAAACTGTTGAGTTGGGTTGAATAATGAAACTCAGTTGGATAATGAAACTTCTGCAAGAAAACAACAAAGCTCAGAGAGTACCAAGGATTCCACAGTTCAACCCAGAGTATACATATTTTCTTCTATTGAAACTCTGTTGAATTGGTTAGTGCTTTTTAATCTCAGTTGTGTTGTAATGTTAAGCATGAAAGCTGCCTCTCCAAATTCCAGCTGTAACTTCCTCAGAGAAAGGTTTACTACTTCCTTTAGCTACTTTGTTGATATTTCCTTTGTGAAGGAGGATGACAGGTAGATAAGATTAAGTAGCCTTCAAGGTTATAATTAGGTTTAAATAAAGAAGAAAATAATACAGACTACTTTAATAGTTTGTTCCTCAGCTTCTGTAGGTTTGTTACTGCCTGTGAGCATGAAACATTTAACTACGTTTATTGAAATCATAATTCAGATCCTTTTCTGGTTTTGCATAAATGCAATGTTTGACTTGTTTCTGGTTTGGTACAATTTTTTTTATTTTTTGTCCTGATGAAGGCTTTATCCAATTCTTGTTTACATAGAAAGAAATTTAGAGACACTACAAATAAATTATTATCAAATTCACCCATTGTAGCAAACTTTAAGATAAACTCTCTTTCAACCTAAACTCCACTCCTGGTGATTTCATAAATGCATTCAATTTTCATAGCAACAATGAGGAAGAGGTGGTGGTGCCTTAGCTTACATATGCTAAGGGGAAGAAAAAACGGGATTTTTTAATAGAGAAGAAGTTATAATCTCATACAATACAATCTCTGTTTTGTGGTAACATATATTAATCCAACTAGAGATGTACAAAATAATTGAAAATGTCTCAGATTCCAAAAACTGTTCTTCAACCAGGTTCTGTAAAAAACTATTTCCATCACAAATGCTGATTGGATGTCAAGAAGCCATAAAATACCCTTTCCTATTCCTATCAGATTGTAAGTGTTTAATTAATATTTTCCCCTTCCTGCCAGCATGAGATTTTGACCTGTAAAGCAACCTACTGGTTCAAATTCTTAGGAGCATCATGAAAGTTCTGCTAAAAGTGTCCTTCTACTGCCTTCCTGAAAATACAATGGGATATTTATAGGGTGGGATGAATCTCTTTTGCTTATCTGTCCTTTAAATATGTGTTTAACATGTTTTTCATTTAGCTTGGAGGGGGGAGGAATTCCATGATTCCTATAATTCTTCAATAATAAACCTTGTTTCCTATCTGTTATAATTCAAGAAAGACAATTTGTTTTTTATAGTGCTTTAAAAACTCCCGTTTATTATGTTTGAAATCTGTTCTCCAACAATAAATCTCTTATTTTATTTTATTGAGGTAATATGCGACTATTAATGAAATTCCTGTGTTTTAACAAGTTTAAAAGTGATTAGGATGAATGTGTCTGACAATATTTGTGTGAGAAGAGTGACCTTGTGATCGTGATTTCACTAGTGATAGTCACTGCTATTTCACTTAAGTTGACAAAGGGTCGGCTGTTATTTGCTGCTGGTAAATAATTAACAAATGTTATTCAATATCATTTTGATAATTATAAAATTTACTAGCTGTTGGTACTCGTGCTCCGCTACTGGTTTGGTATAGTTAGCTATGCTAATAAGGTATGAAAGATAGATGTTGAGTTGTTTTGTCACATTAAGCGGTGTGTATGTCTCTCCGAATAATGTTGTGGCATTATCTTTGTGGCTGGCAAATGATCTGGTTGCCATGTGTTGTGAACCTGTAGAAGATAAAAATATAATGTGTAGATGTATATTAAAATTTGTGACAGTTTGTTTATTGGGGTCATTGTAGATGAAAGTGTAACATACCTGTGTTCCGGAGGGCCTGCAGCATACGTTTTGGGGGTGGTGGAGGGCAAATGTGCTATCTCAGGCAGTATAAGGCAAAACAGGCTCACTCTGGCTGTGTAAACGGGTAGCTGGGCTCCGGAGGGCTTGCAGCATACATTTTTTGGGGGGTTGACTCCAAACCGGTGGCATAAGGCGAAACAGGCTCACTTCGACTGCGTAAACAGCTTACTGTTTGCTCCGTTTTTCCACATGTACAATGGCCTCCTTGCTCTTTGTTTCGCCCCTTTTTTCAATAAATATTGAATAACTCCCGTAAAAATGAATTTTGTGAAAATTGGTTCCTTAGTAAGCACCTACATGGGAAGATGAAGGTATGTAGGAAATTTCCTATTCCTAGCTTCAATAGTTTGGGAGATCTGGTGATGTGTCAGTGAGTGAGTGAGTCATTTTTGCTTTTATATTTATAGATTATGAAATTGTATTGTAAAAGTTTCAATATTCTAATTTTAACTGGACATTTAATCTGTTTCCAAGATTAAAATCTTATTTTTGCTTTTTGCTGTTTATTTCAGATAAAATTATTAAGATTAAGGGGTTTTATGTTCAGGATTAAAAGCAGACTCATTCAGATTTTCAAAATTATCATTCTGAAGGTCTCCAATAGCTTAGAAGTAGTGAATAAGCAATTCTGAAAATGATTGGAAAGTGAACTTTGTAAACTCCCAGTGCTTAAACCCGCAGAAAAATCAATCCATTGTCTCTTCATGAGAAGCAGCCACCCAAAGCAGATGTGGACCATCTCCAACTTTGTTTTTATCTGAAGAGGTTCCAAGGAGCCAATCTATTCACCATTCTTTGGTCTATGCTAGGTCTTCAGCTCCATTTTTGCAGAGCCGTCTTCAATTTGCCATACCTCCCCAGAATTTGGCAATCTATTTTTAAGGATGACCGTCAATTCCCAATATTTTACTCTTTCAGTTTAAGTTCATAGCAGTCATATAGCCATTTCAAATCAGGCAGATTACCCATGACATTATCATCTGGCAAAGAGATGCCCAACAACCTTAGAGAAACAAGGACATGAATATGTCACCTCTCCGGCAGATAGCTGTTGCATCATTAGAAATTCACATGAGGATTCAGGACTCATTCACTCCTGACTTTACATACCCTGGACTGAACTCTGGAATTACAGAGCCACAGTGAACTATAGTTGCATTTTTTTAGAGGGGGTGGATATCAATTATTTCCTTTGGCCTGGAAGAAAGATGTGTGGGGGGGGTGAATGTTTCAAGATCAGATTTTTTAATGAAGAATTAAAATGTTTCAGAATGAATATATATGGAGACTCCCAAACGTTTGGGTCATGGTTACCCTAAAGGTGCTTTTTCCAAAAAGCAACTGGACTTTCTTGGTTTTTTGTTTGAAAATATTTCACTTCTCATTCAAGAAGTTTCTTCAATCTAACTAACTGGTAGAGAATTTTCAGGGTAAAGAGAGGAGGGTGATAATTATCCAAGCTGTTGCCACTGAGGTTGAAGATCAGGTGCACATTCCTTAGTTCCCAAAATGCTATAGGTGAAAAGGAATAAATAAATAGTAATAACTATGTAAAACTCTTCTTGAAAATGATTTCCACCACCCCCCTGAATGTTTTAGCTATGCCTTCCAAATAAATGACCACAAACACACATGCACACACAGAGATTTTTCAATTAGCCCTTGGTTCCATCCATATCACTTCTGAAAGTATCTGTCTTCCTCAGATAACTGCTTGTTCAGGAGAAAAGCTTCTGGCATAAGGAGCCAGAACCCTGGACAGATATGGAAATCTATACAGAGAACTTTTGCTCCTCACACTACTGGCCTAGGCTTCTATCAGGTAAGGGAGCAGGACAGTGGGGTTGATAGAATCATGCAAGTTGAAGGAACAAGTGGGACATCAAATTGCAACATGTACCACAAGTTTTAAGCTCTTGTATTTTCTTAGTCGTTAGCCAACATTATAGTAACAGAATGAGATGCATTTAATATTTTTCATGAGATTGAAAAGTACCACAGGATAGGTAGCATCTGGTCTGCAGGCAATGAAAAGTGAAGGTGTGTGTGATGAATTTTCCTCCCTATGTCTGAGGAGATTGGGGAGGAGAGGCAGTTTTAAGAAATGATGGTTTTATTTTAAAACTCCCACTAACTATAATGTTATGTCTTTTATCTCAAAATAGCAGGAAAATCCTACTCATTTTTGGCAACTATTGCAAGAAGTAGCCCAAGGAGGTACTGGGATCACCTCCAAAGAGGTACACTAGTTTAGGAGTTCCACAGTCACAGCAGATACGTTTCAAAGAGATTTTCTCAAAAACCGAACGCAGGAAGTATACTACAGCGGCTTTGGTTTACTTATGATTGTCTAAGCTTGATCCTAATAATCCTGAAAGAATTTTTTTCTGAATTAACAAAGTCTTCTGTTTCTTTGAATGTTATGTTCAACCTTCATTAAATTTTAATCACTTTAGCACTAAATAAAGGAACCTAAACACTTGAGCCAAACTGTGGATATTGAAGCAAATATGGTAATTTGCATCACTGATTTCCACAGAAAAATTTCTAGGTGAACACACCTAGAGGTCAGATCAAGTTGCTTGCTTTGGCTAAAATATTATAGATATTTACAGAGAAAAGAAGACTGCCCAATATCCAATATTTCTTTTTAGGAGATACACATTTAGTTAATACAGCTGCTAGTTTATTCTCTCATTCAAGCTGGATTGTGAAGAATTATGTGTGAATATAATATAATATACTGGAGCAATATTACGAACAATTGCAAAAAATCATCAGTGGCAAAAATTAGATAAAGGGGATAATCTGGAACCGTAAGATGTAGTGAGGAATCACATGTCAGTTTTAATGCTTGCAACATTCTTCACATACTTGCTGATCTGATATTTGTGGCACCGCAATTTCATTATGCTGAAAAATCTTGCAGTGTCATGTCTCCATGCATTTCAAACCAGACACCCAGAGAGTTGATTCATGAATACATTCTCATCCCTCAGATCTGTACAACTTAGTTACTATATAGGTCAACTCCATTGAAACTCATTGTGTTTTCAGTCAAGACTGGCAGAATCAAAAATTGTATTGGAAGCATTTCATCAGAAATCGCCTATTTGCAATTGGAAATCCAATCGCCTATTTGCAATTGGAAAACATTACCTGATACAACAGTGATCAGGTAATTGTTATATACCACTTAATCCATGATTTGGTACTTCATTCATAAAATGATGCAGACATTACATCAACATAAGTCACATTGTTTAGCAGACTCTCTTTAAGCTCAGCTCTCCATCTTTCCAAAAATTCTGAATATTGCTTTTAATATCCTCAGGCCCCAATGGCCCTAAAACGATGACTTTGGGAAGGATGGGTTTCCTTATTGAAACAATTTATCCATCCGTTTCCATTACCTTCAAACTCTTTCTCTTCCTTCTGAATTGTTGGAAAAGGAAAACAGAACATTAAAGGATGATGTTGACTACTATTACCTTGCTTCTGCCACTCCCACAGGGAAAAGAACAAAAAAGAGTAGAAAGTCCTGACAATGTCACCTATGAAATGTAGAGCCTTTTGTTCTTCTAAAAACCTTCTATAGATAAATCTTCTTCAAACAGATGGTCTCCAGATGTTTCAGACAACAGCTTTTATAGTCCTCTAAACGTCTTGGGGCTAGGAGAGTTGTAGTTCAACACATCTGGAGGTCAGTAGACTGAAAGAATGCTGCTGTATATATTGACCACAATCACAAGAATAAATAAACATGCTGGTTTTCTCTGTGGTCTTCTCTGGCAAAGTTCCTAGCAAAGTTTGCTCTAAATGTCAACTTTTTTTTTCTTGTTGTTGTTGCTATTATACTCCACGAGGCAAAAAAAAACAACAGGTTGAAACACTAGGAAGATTTCTGGAAGCTTCCACCAAGATCTTGCCAGAAGACTCAAGTAAATATGCAAAGTTGGAATCTCAGCTACTGTAATTTTCACTCTTTGGGGTTGTTTTTTTCACACATTGATCTAAATTAGAAGCAGGTTTAGTGTTGTGATTTTAAAATGCAGTCAATAGCCCAAGGCATGATTTTGAAAAGGAGTGTAATTTTTTGCTGCTGCAGCAGAAATAAAAGAAGAAAGGAAGAAGGGGAGGACAAAGAAAGGTGCATTGTTTCCTACTTAACCTTAGCACCTCTTTTTGCAAGAAGCCACAAGATGATCCAGATAAATGTCTATCGAAATTTCCAGCCTCTGGTCCCTACAAAAATTTTACTTAGTTAGTAAAGATCATTCTTGGGGTGGGAGATTAGTCTTTGGATAAATGGCTGGTTAATGACTGTACACATCCAACATGGCAGTCATTTTATGAACAGCCAAGTCTCTTATAGCTGTCATTTCATGACTGCACATCACATGTTCTCCAGCTTTCAAGTCTGCAACAACCCAAAAGACTAACCAATACCTTATAACAGTGTCCCCCAACCTTTTGGACCCCAGAGACCAGTACCACAGAAAAAGATCGAAAGGGGTGTGATTTTGCATGCTACCTGCATCTTGTGACTGGGGCTTGGCTTGTTCTCATGGCCCAGTTGCTGGCATGCTGTGGCCCGGTGCCAGTCCATGGACCAGGGGTTGGGAACCCCTGCCTTATAGCAATAGAAATTAAAAGAATTCCTATTCTAGGTGTATCCAATAGCTGCAGATACAAACAAATGTTCTTTGGTAGTAAATAATACCCATCCTCCACTCACGACATTTTCTGTTGGTCCAGAAACCACAATGAAGGAAGGTGGCCAAAACACATCAAAACATTTTACTCACATACACTGCAGGAATACAAAGAATAAACATGCTAAATAATCCAGTGCCCTAAAATGACCATTCAGTTCCATTTTTAGTACTGCAACCCATTCTTGAGCAAGTATGAAATATTAATTGCATGGTTGTTAGTTCTGGATTAGTACCACTTTAAAGTACCAGAAACATTATGGTTCAATTTAATATGCACATTGCATGTTTACATCAGTATTGAAAAGGGCAACTTTGCAGATTTGATGAAAGGCTAAAATTATTTCGGGGAGGAGAAACAGGCTCAGCATTGCTCCCTTCTAACAACTCCCCTGCCTTATCCATTGCTGAACTGTCCAGCTAGCATCCAGCATCAGACGTATTAAATGGATTAGTAGGTATCTTTGCCAGAAATGTTTATGGACATTAAACAAAACTTACTGCAGTGCAGGACCCTGACCAAAAAAGTGATTAGGAAAAATAACTGCTTTGCCTATCTATATTTTGTTAAGGATTCTGAAAAACATCTTGAATTACCACGAACAATCATGTTGAAGAAATGGTAGAAGCATAGAGCCATCGCTACTCCAGCATAATTTTTCTTTAACAGGCAAATGTCATTCCTTCATCTTGGTGTCTCTCAAATATGTTGGAATTGCAACATAATTCCTAGCCAAGATGGGTAAAATTCCTATTAATGAAGAGATATGGCACTCACAGCATATTTGAATGGCAATAGGAGAAAATTGTACTATTTTTTTTTAGTAATTAAAACCATGCTCAAATACTAAAGATCATGCAAAATATTGTGACACAAAAAGTCCAATGCTTTGGGATATACACACAGTATAATGAGCTTCCCTCATTAATAGTTTGACAACAAAACCAGAATACCATAGTGTACCAGATCGTCTTCTCAACAGACAAACTGGATGCCCTCAGTGCTCCTTGATGATGTTCTATTAACTTTCTTACACTTTTCAAACTAATCAATAATTGGAATATCTGCAGTAGTTATGCTTATACTGTGTGTTTTGTATGCAAAAACAAACAACCATTGTGGAAGAATGATGGAAATTTGTTCATATATTTTGCCTTTACTTGTTTGTTTTCTATAACAATGAAAAGATCCCTTCTTTGAAAAAGAAACTGCCTTATTACTTCAAATAATTCAATATCACCCCTTGGATACATAACTTGATGCTCTCAAGATACTTTGACCTATGCAGCATTCTTGATCATCAGTAATTGTATCTTATGAGACATATAGGTATTAGTACAGAATGGGGTGGGCAGGAGGGATATACATGTGTGGCATGTGGATGTAAATGTGTGGTGTCATCATACAAAAACTATATACAAGTTTCATATGTGCATCAGATTTTGGGACACAAATAGCATCATGTACATGCCGTGATACCTAACAGTTTACATGATACTTTTCAAGATAATTGGTTTGCTGCAGGTGGTGCTTGTTGCAGGTCAGTTTCTCCCAAACTCAGCAATTTTAAGTTGTATGGATTTTGGCTCCTAGAATTCCTCAGCCAGTATGTACACACATCTTAAAGTTGCTAAGGTTGAGACACACTGTTGTAAGAGAAGATATGTGGAGAATAATAGTCAATCTTTGAGTTATGATGGAAATTGGGACCAGAATTGTATTCAATTAGCAATACAGTCATAAAGTGCAATGTCATGTGACAGCAATCCAGGCAGTCTCTTTGTTGTAGTTGTAATCCAAAGACACCCAGGTCATTAAAGGGAAGCAGAGGGAGTCCCAGATAAAGAGGATGAGGGTGCCGGAAATGGATGGGGACATCCCCGAGAGACTGTACACAAGTTGGAGGAAATACTGTGATGCTTGTGAATGAAGGTGGAAGGAGGATGCAGTGTGTGAGAGAAGAAGAGAGCACAGGAGGGAAGGAGAATGCATGGTGCATTTGAGTGAGAGAAAGAGAGGGTAGTGTGTGTGCGTGTGTCCATGCTATGCGGAAAAAGAGAGTGTGGGGATGTTAATGAGGAAAAGCTGAGATGGGAGGGGGAATTTACCCAAATGACTTGCACCATCCCCTGCCAGCTTCCCAATTGACTTTTCTCCGGGGAAGGAGGCATGAAAGATTGCAAATGGTTTATTGCAAAATTTGTGCCTATATATATATATATTTGTTTTCGTATATTTTCATGGGTACAGGTATGTAGGTTTAGGTGTGTTCGGGTATTTTCCCGTGTAGGATTGAGCATATTGATACTCTCAATCCTACACGGGAAAAGACCCGAACACACCTAGACCAGTCGTAGGCCCCTTTATTCAGCACTGTCATAACACACCGCCGCGGTATATAAATCTAACTGCTATTGCTATTGTAACATTTAACAAACCATGATTATCACAGGTAATGAAGCCAGGCATAGACTGATTCATACCCTCTAGATTCTCTTTCATCTGAATCTCAAAACATCCAAACTGTTCTGGATGTCAGTTCCGCCCAAACTGTAATTACTTGAAATAGTTTGGAAGAGTCTTTGGAATTATGGTTAGTTCTGGCTTGATACAAAACTTATGCTATTTCAGCCTGATTCTTAAAATTAACCTAACAAAAGTATAGCGTGCTTCAGGGTAGCATTGCTCAAGTGCAAAAAATAAAATGGGATGTTTGTGGTTGTGACCAGAGGAACTGCCAAGTGGAATGAACAGTGAGAAGGAATCAATGCATCCTCTCCTCTGGCTAAGATTTTCTGATACAAATATATTATTCTTAAATATCTGGATACATTTAAGTAGGCTGTAATCCCGTCCACAATTATTTTTCTGCATTGATCTCCATTGGACTTATTTCACAACAAAGAAGCTTGGGAGTATATATTGGCAAAAACACGACAATGGCTTACCATGTTCAGAGGTGCCCTGTTCCTTTTTGCCACGTCCTGTATTTATATTCTATATAAGACTCCGGGACAGGGCTTTAATCTCCGTTCTTTTCGCTTGCATTCATCATCACTCAACTCGATCCCTTTTCCAATAGCAACTTGGTCGCTCAGGACGCCAGATATTCGAGTAGTTGGTGTATCTTCATTTAACTTTGAAGTAACTGCAACCACACGCACCCTCGCCAAGATAACGAACTTGAACGGTTTGCTCTTTCCGTCACTCACCCACCCTTCCCAAAAGAGGCCAGATTTCCCCTCCCCTCCAGATATCTGCGGACCAGTTGTTAAACCGTTCAGGACCGTGTAGCGCGGCCACAGCTACAAACGTTTGCTTCTCCTGGACTGATCTTAGATGTGCGTTAATGACAGCCAGGAGCAGATCTGGCGATATCGGGCTACAGCAACTTAGTTCTCAAGTTCTCCAGTTTTCAGATCGTACAGGATTATGGGGAGGGGATAAGGAGGAAGCTTGTTCATGTCCTTTTCACGATAAAAGCTCTCTCTCTCTCTCTCTCTCTCCCTCTCCCCCCCCCCCAGTTAAATGTTGCAGTTCTTAGAGTTTCAAGGAAGCTGCAACTGCGGAGAACTATTACATCATTTTTCTGTAAACTCGGTCGTTCGTCAGTGAAACCTGGAAGGTTTGACCCACTGCTGGCCGTTGGAATAGAACAACCCGACTGAGGGAAAGTGGACAGGGTAGAATGCCAGATCCGGAGGAGGCAGGAAAATGATTTTGCCTGTTGTTTTTTCACCCGTTCACTACTCCTCCACTTCCAAAGGATAGCTTAACTTTTTCAAGCAAACCGTTCCCTGTGACATAGAACAGAAAAAGCTGCACAAGCAGAGACTGCTGTGACTGGGTACTGTAGTAAGATTGCACTAGGGTCTTGATCCCATGAAAGAGCTAGCCACAGGCTAACCAGCTACTCAACCAAGTAGGTTAGTGAAATCAACAAGCCACAGTTCAATTTGGTTTAGGGTAATATGTTTGGCATATGTTTGGCAAACACAGTCTGTGTCAGTTTTGGATCCCTTGGATTCATGCACTGGGATCTAAGGGTAGGTGGTATCCACACCATTTTTACTTGACAGTGAAAAATTGTGTGGGTTAGAACATGCATACAAAAGGTCTCATCACAGTGTCTGGAACAGTATGAAAAAAGACAAGAGGGCAGCTATGACCGTATGATTACCCCCCTTTTTTTTACAGTGTCACAACATCACCTGGACTTTTTTTGACACCTCAATTCAACTTCAGTCCTGAGTTAACTGGGCCAACTGATTGAATAAATATAAGGAAGAAGAAGTCACAACTGCTGGGGAAGGCTGACTCATCCCTTTTCCAAACCTCTCTGGGTCTTTCCCCATTGCTGAATTGAAAATGCTCCCAACTCACTTTTGAACCAGCACAAAATTTGCTGTCTTAAGTGCTGATTCCTTCCCCTGCCTCTGTTGCCTCCCTTCCAAGGCACTGCAGAATGGCACAATCCTGATGATGAACATGTAGGCATGACAGGCAAAGACTTAAAAAAAAATAATTTATCATTTAACTGTCTAGGGTTGCCCACTTGGTGATAAAATAAAAGCTAGAGTAAAAGCTGTCAAGGATGCAGACAAGGAAGGTCCCAAAAGTCAAGGTAGTAGACACACCCATGCAATCAAAGTCCTACCCATTTTGCTTGTGTAACAAAGCAAGGGACTAAGGAGTGGAGCTTTGATTGCATTATGGCCACCATCTTGCCTTTTTGACATACACACACCCTGCTGGCACTCTTGAAAACTGAAAGCACAACTTGCATAATGGTGGCACTTATGCTTTGTTGAAAGAATATTTAACAACTTATCTCACAGGCATTAGAAAGATGGTTACATGTCTTTCTTTTAAAATGTCTTTTTATACTATTGGATCCATTTAAAAAAAATATTTTTCTACCTCTGTCTATAGTTTTGCTGTGTACTCTCATGGAAATTCACAGGCCCTCCCCAAACAGTATACAGATCACCAGAAAAGATAGGAAACTTGCATAATATTTGCATGTGATGATACATACAGTAGGTGTGGATACATAATTTTGCTGCTATTTATTTAAATACAGTTGACAGAGAAATGTATTCTAGAGAAGAAATAATGATTAGATGGCTCTGTCTGCTTTCAAATGCCATTTGTTGCCCACTGCTCATTCTCCTAATGTTTTAGCTCTCAGTTAGATTCGGCATAGACAACTTTTTAAATACAAGACTATTCTCTGTAATTAGAACAGATGATTTCCCTAACAATCAATTGATCAATCATTCAGTCCAGGAACCAAATCAGAATAATTAAATTCCCAAATATCTACCCTGATAATTTTCATACTTTAAAATGAAGAATTAACATCTCCTGTGGACCAATTAGCCCATTTGAATTTTTATTGGATGTGTTACAACATGCCTGCTATAGTACACATGCTAGTCACAAAAAACCCCTAAAAGCAAATCAATATGGTAAATCAACCTTTCAGCTTAATGAATACCAGCTGGTCTTCTCACACTTTCTTCTTCACAAGCAAAAAAAGGCAAGCTGACATGAGCAAAAGAGGAGGGACTTGCAATATGACTCTTCTCTCTGCCATCTTGACTTTTGAATTCCCCCCCCCACCCCTGCAATCATGCATTCACAAAGTCACATAGTCACTACAACAAGACGAATGAAAATCTTAAATCAGGACTTTAGTTTATGAATTGCAGTGAGGAAGTCCATTCTTGCATGCACAGATAGTTCTCAAGTTAGAACTCTTGGACCATTGAAATGGTTAGGTCCTTAGCTCAGAATAAGAGAATAACAGAGTTGGAAGGGACCTTGGGGCTGTCTAGTCGAACCCCCCTGCTCAATCAGGAAAACCTATACCATTTCAGACAAATGGTTGTCCAATCTCTTGTTAAAAACCTCCAGTGTTGGAGTACCCACAACTTTTGAAGGCATGTTGTTCCACTGTTTGTTTGGAGGAAATAGGAATTCCTGCCTTGGGAATTCTATTTCTGTTCTAAAATAGAAATAATATAGTTTACACTTCTGCAGTGTCACACATCCCATTAATGCAGCTTTTGCCTCTTTTTTTATGGTTAACTAGCTGACCCAGCCACGCGTTGCTGTGGCTCAGTTTGGGGCTGTTTTAAGTGCCTGGGACGGAAATGCAATCTCCCCCCAAATCCAGGCACTCTCTCTCTCCTCTCACTCTCTCTCTCTCTCCCCCCTCTCACTCT
>JANHFO010004063.1:59558-70176 GCA_032468095.1 Pareas carinatus
AGTTCATTCTGTCTGACTAAAATTTGGATAACTCCACATGCCAAAGTCTTGATGCGTAAGCCCAGACATGTATAAACTGAAAGATGTCATCTAGAGAGGAATGAGCAGGCTAAGTGAAAAGACCAAAGGTTTGCCAAAACATCTAAACAGAGATACAACTCTTGTTGTATAACCAGCTTCAGCAAATGATTTTTCTGAACTCAGATATCCTTCTGATTTCTCATTGCTCAGAGTTCTAGAAGTTGAAGTTGGATGAAGTCCATATTGAGTAAGCTAAAATAGGATAAAAGTATTTACTCTAAAAGTTTTGGTGATGTTATAGTAATATAAATTCTTTTCAAAGCTTTATTATGCAGTCATATTCTATCAGAACTAGATTAGCGGTACATTTCCCTTTTCTTTTGAAAAACCACAGTGCTCATATAAAATGAGGTATAGAATCTAGTGGCAAACGTTATAGAGGACTCATGTTAACCTTGTTTTAAAGTTTAAGTGGTTGGTATCTTCTCAACTGAGCTTCATCAGAATTTTTATTTATTTTATTACATATTATTAATGTATGTATGCCTTATTGATTTTATTATATATTCTGCTGCATCTGCAAGGCATTAAATTACACTGCTGACTTTTGCTCAGGTTTTTTTTATCTTGTTGCTTTTTTATTTTGAATTTTGCTCTTATACATACCACATTAGGTTCTTCTGTTAAATAAAAATATAGTAATTATACTTGAAACTCTTATATTGTACTACACTATACTTAGTTTTGTCTCTTTGAATTATGAACTTCCACAATTTCTTTTACTAATTTATCTGTTTTATATAGGTGTCCATCTCACAAAGTGATTCTGAATGGTGTACAACAACGTTAAAAACACTAAATATATAAAACCATAGTCATTATTAATTACAATAAAACATTAACAACTATAATAAATAAAACAATCAAGAAATAGCAGAAAAATGAATGTTAATAATAATCAAGCCACCTTTCAATTTCACCTATCCCTGGAGTCTTAAGCTAGCTGGCCCCAAGGCAACATGATGGTCCCCTGGAGGTGGCGGCCAGTCAGTGGCAGCCAATTGTCCCACCCCCCTGCCAAATGAAGTTTCCTAGCCAAGGGCAACCATAAAATGCCCTCTTTGGTAGATTTGGTGGAATGGGCAAGAGAGGTGGTCCCTTGAGTAATAATAGATTTTGATAATTCATAACCAATTTTCAATTAGTTGCATTCATTCACCCTTGCAGATCTTTTAAATTTATTTTTATTAGTGTTTGATAGTTCAGCTAGAGATGGCCTAGTTATAATGGTAAAAAATATATATCTAGCATTAGAAACACTTTTGAATTTCTTACTTCCAATATGAATCATTTATTCTTCCTATGAAAAGCTTTAGTTATGACAATAATTAAGTAGTATGCCAGAATTATTCAAATGTATTAAAGAGCTAAGAGTGAAGGTTGAAAGAGCGCTTTTAGCATTTTCTCTATTCATTTAAATAACTGAACTGACAAATTTACTAACAATCTCCTGGATAATTTCACATCTTTCTACAAGCCTTGAATTTTTCATACATTGATATTACTAGTAAGGAAGTAGAATTTATTTGAGTCATAGGGTTATTTTTTTACAGCATGAATAAAAATGTGGGCTCTGAGTGGTGATTCATAACTTTTACATGGAATTTTTAAATAAGGTTGAAACAACTGCTTTCAAAAATACATATGCCCAATGGAGGGAGGGAGATGAATACTGTATAATATAATACAGAAATAACTACGCTTAGCCTAGGCAACTGCACATAGTATATGATGCACTGTGAAATTTATAGATATAAAGGAAAATGTAAAAATCTGTTGGCTAAGCAGATTAAAAAAGGAAAGAATCGCTAGCCACAAAAATAGTGGCAGCTTTACTATTCCACTTATTCCTCTTTTCTGAATTTGATTTTTTAGCATTAAACAGTGACTATGAATAGTGATTGCTTACTTCATGAATCAACTCTACATCATCTCCCCTTGCCTTGAGAGGATAAAACATGGGACAAAAGTGAGACCACAGCCTGAAGAGCAGGTTCTGCAAATGTGATCTGAATGTGCAAAAAAATATTATTGGTTCCTCCTTGAATTAGGTTAAACGATCCATGAAATTTTCAAAAGAGGTTTCCTTTCTTATTACTTTGGTCAGAATTTTTATGAATATGTATTCATAAACAATAACAAATACTTTAAATGCACAAGATGTTTATATTTAGCATACAGAAAATCAATGCTAAACCAAACAAGATAATAATAGGAACTTTTGCTGGCAAGCTTTTCCTAACATTATTGCCACATTTAAATTTACTACAGTTTGTTTAGTGATCGTTCGAAGTTACAATGGCACTGAAAAAAAAGGAACGTGAGGTTTTTCACAAATACAACTGTTGCTGCATCTCCATGGTCATGTGATCGAAATTCATATGCTTGGCAATTGGTTCATATTTATGATAATTGCACAATCTCAGGGTGATGTGATCACCTCTTGTGACTTTCTCACAAACAGAGTCAATAGGAAAGTCAGATTCACTTAACAACTGTGTTACTAACTTAACAACTTCAGTGATTTACTTCAACAACTGTGTCACTTAGCAACAGAATTTTTGGGCTCAGTTGTGGTTGTAAGTCAAGGACTAGACTGTATACATTATTCTATTATACTTAGGAAAGTGTCCTGATTTTTGCCTTGCATAAAGTGTGGGAAGCCTATGCTAATCACAGCATATATTCATTTAGATATGTAAGAAACAATAGACTATAGTAAACATGCAGAATATTCCACACACCTCCAAGAAATTGCCCTTTAAATAGTTGGCTGTAATCCATCCATATACCCCTTCCTCTTGCCCAGTTATGATTTGAGCACCCTTAAATTCAAAGGGCTGTGACGTGAAGTAGGTCTGAATGCTCTGAAGGACTTCACTGGCTGCTGATTCATTTTGCAACCTAAGTAATTCATAGAAGACAAAATGCTGAGTGTCTGAAAGGAGATGCTGATCTGCATAATTTACTAAATTGACTAACTACAGAAAGTTGATTTTTTTAAAAATTTGGAAGAGCAGACTTTAATAAGAAATCATCAAATGCTGATTCAGACATGCATTCAGAACTTATCATCTGATTATTTTAATGTTTCAATTAAATGCATAAACTCTTTGGGAAAGATTGTGTTTAAAATGATAACCAGGTTTATCCTAATAATTAATTTGTGCTGGCTCATTCAAACATCATGTCAGTGGGTGAGTTATGAATATTCATGTGTGAACAAGCCCCAAGATATATGCAGCTGCATGTTTATTCATGTTTATCCATGCAAGTTAAAGCTGCATGTTTATCCATATTTCTTTAGAAAGATCAATGAAGCTTTCACACAGGTATATGTAATTATCAATACCTACTTATTTAGAAGTTTCACTAAATGGAATGCAAACTATGTGTGAGTCGACATCTAAGTTATTGCTTTGTAAATCTGTTGCAAAAATGCATGTCCCACTTTCTAAATAACAGATATAATATATACTGTATTGAAATGCTTATGTATTAGCAAGATTGAATAGCTGTCACGAATTCACAAGAGGAAATGCTGTCGATCCTCATTATACATATCTGTATCATTGTTGGATATCATAATAGATATTGATGTAATTATGTTCACCTATTTATAAATCATGTAGTAAGCCAGAAATTCAATGTTTCACTATTTTCTTTTTTTAAAAGTGACAAAATCTTTTATTTCAATTATAGGGTCTCTAAAGATTATTATTTGCATTGCATAACTCACAAAAATCCATATATACATGATTTTAAAGAAATAAAACAGACATATGCAAAAGAACAACGAAAGCAATACAAATGAGAATATCAAGGTCTCTGTTGACTGAAATTTATTTAGAAAAACTAATCCTATTGTGAAATACCCAGGAACATTCAGACCTAGGATTGACTTTTTTAAAGCCATTAAAAATCTGTTTAATATCTGCAAAGATTTTATTTCCCAACAGTCTATCTAGGAAAGATAGCAATCTCTGTTGGTGTATAGAGTCAGCTAACTTATCTATTAATGTCATAGAGTAATGGAGGTTAAATAAGGAGAAAATGTTCTTGTGAATTGTTGTTATGCTCTGTGGCAGTCTGTACTGAAACAATGAATAAAGAATTATGTGTAGCAGCCCTATTTAAAAGAGCCATATCAGAATGTGCTGTAGTTTTCCTATTATACCTCAAAAGTCTCATGCCAGCTGTAGCTCCTAAGTAGACAGGTATGCTTTTGTGCAAATGAAAAGGAATTTTCTCTTTTACTTTATTCATGCAATCGTTGATGGGTATAGCAATTTCTTGAGTGTTACTGCTATAGCTGGATATTCCAGGACCTAGGAAAAATAATTAAAATATTTAGTTTGTTCTGCCAAGATCAGCACAATATATCTGTTTCTCTACTTCCACTAGTGGTAATCCAGAATTTTACCACCTACATATAGCAGCCCTATCTGTGTATCTTGTATTTATTTTTAGTTGGCAATAACGGTGCATTAGAATTTTTAATCTTTTAAAATTTATTTTAGTATATATTTAAAAACATAATAAAAAAGAAACCAGGAATTAAAAATAACAGAAGAGGTTTACAAGCATGATAAATTCCTCATTAGTCAGTTAGAACTGAAAAAGCTTCTCGGATAAGAAGTTACGGTAAATGTTTAAAAAAAGAAACCAAGAAAGTCCAATTGCTTTTTGGAAAAAGCACCTTTGGGGCAACCATGATTGAGAATCTTCATATTATAAATCTTCGCATTATAAAGTTAAATTAAAAAAAAAACTAAAATAGGTTTAGATAACAGCATCTTGTTTGTCTTATGTCATGCTGGCTCCAATGCTGTTAATTTATATAGTGTATAATATTAGTTAAATCTTTACCAAGTATGTAATCTTTTGATTTGCATAAAATTCTTGTAATTTTTTGTTTGATTGCTTGGTTTCTGAATCACTATGATGCCTAATGTTTGAAGGAGATGAAATTTTTTGGGAAGTAATTAAATTCTGATTTTTGAAGTGGTTGATTAGGGCAGCATGTTCTAATTTTGTTGATGTATGTTCCCATGCTGTAATCTTGTGTGCTGTGAAGTAATTGCTGTGAAAAATTCTTTAAAATATCATAGCATTACAAAGCAGGTTACACATTTGTCTATAAGTATATGGAGGTAATAGATTACACAAACAGGAGACAAGCTACTAGATATTTGGCACTAAAATAAATCAGCCTTCAACAAATCTGTAAAGCTGTGTAAAATATATTGCCCAGCAATCACCTGATCAGCAAATATTTGAGGCAGATAAATCAAAGTACAGATGGTACCATTCTTGACAATCAATTAATTGACAGTTCCTACTAAACCAAGCAACCTTCTGAGTTTACATCTTATATAGGTTACAAATGCTACAAGCCAATCCACACCTTTAAACTACTACAATAAGGAAGCCTCATTGGGACATGAGACAAAACTTCTGCTGAAAACCATATGAACACCTTGGTGTTATGAATCAGAATTTATTTTGCCATGTGAATTTGTCTTTTATCTGCTGGACTTCAGCAGATGAATTCAGCAGAATTCATCTGCTGAAGTCCATAAAACCAAGGTAGTAGGTACTGTATATATAAACTTATTTGCTTATATAACTGTTAATATTTGCCCTGGCAAGGAAGTCACACTTTTAGAGAAAACTTTCTTAAATTTCCTTTGAGATTTGTAAGGAAAGCAGATTTGAAAAATTTCTCCACAATACACTTTCCTTTATTTCAAACTGTCCAGATTAAAAATATGGAAAATGTCTTTTTTGGAATTTATCCTAGGAGATCAAACACCATATGTTTGAACAGAGTGTGATAAGCATACCTTTAATCTGCTAAAATTGATACCTGATATGCCTCATTTTTATATCCAAATAAAACGTTTATTGAAGGAAGATAGCACTAGAAAGAGTGATGATCCATTCTAAAATGAGGAATACTAAAATATGTGGTCCTATACTTTGAAAGAATCCTGATCATGTGAAATAATCAGACTGAGAATCTGTTTGAGACTGCTGCAGACGGTGGCTTGTCTATTCTTTCATTAGTCCTAAATCAATGCTAAAAAAAGATAATAATTTTCAGATTGGATTCTATTTGGAGGCTACTGTTCCTGTATATTTACAGTTTGTATAGCACAGTTAGTTTGGAAAGAATATCAAATGCTGCTGTGGATATTTCAATTCCTAATCGTAGGCATGAGCAGAGATGTTTGTGAGTTTGTATCCATCAGTGAAGAACTTCTTAATACATAAATCTGTCTGATTATAGAGTACATGCCATCTTAAACAAAAGACACCCTTGCATAGAGAATTCAAAAGCAACAGATTGAACAGCATTTAAAGTTTGGTTAATCGGGAAATTACTTTGTCCAAAACATGAAAGGTTAGTGATGGAAACTGGTGAGCCCTGTTCAGATCAAGGCTACATATTCTGCCTATGAAACTGAATGACTATGCAGATAATCTCTTTCTCAGATCAACTTCTCTCACTTTCAGATATAGAGAAGATAAAGAAGAATGATAAAGGTCCATAGAATTCATGTGAGATAAAAACATATATTTCCTCTATTAGTATAATTTTTGTACATTGGGCTTCAGTAGGCAAGAACCAGACCAGCATAGCTGCAACAACATCTATTGACTCAAAAATGGGAACTGAGGAACTGCAGGCAAATGCTCTAGGCCCACAGGGACTTAACCAATCATAGAGCTAAAAAAAGCCCACCCAAATATAAATGTTTAAATTTTCCTCCAAAACAGTTAGGGTCATCTAAAGGTTAGTTTCACTTTAGCACAGTTAACAGTTAATACAACTATATACATTCAGTACATAACAGTAATAGTTCCATAGCTGTGAGTATAACCATTTATATGTGATTTTGTCTGTGGTTAGAGTCCAGACTTGAAAATCTGTCCTTTGGTTGTAGCAATTCTAAGCAGAGAAGACATCTTTGACTCAGGATCCAAAATCATTTTACCATGCACTAAATAGGTGCTCAGAATGAGTCAGACATATAAACTGATGGTCCTCACTCTTTCCCATCAATACAGTTCAATCTTTGTGATTTTTTAAAAATTCCATGCAATTACTTCAATGTTTCTTCCTCACCTTTCACGTTACACTTGAAGGTTTGACTTACTACTCCAGTATTATTTTCTTTTTCTGCTGGCCATTCATATACATAGACTGTTGTCCGAGATGAACCAGCATCAAGCACTATTCCATACTGAGGAGGGCAGAGAGAAAAAACAGATTATAATCCCAGAAGAATAGCCACTGAGTTCTTTATACAAGCTCAAGATTATTTATATTTATATTATTTAACTTTGATTGTATCTGGTGGTCCTAATGCAAAGCAGAGAAAGACTCTAAGGCAACTAGAACTCTCTTTTTCTTTCTGATTGCATCACCTTATCCCCTGACTCTTCCAAGACCCCTGGCCATTTTCATCACTAAATGCCAGTGTTATTTCTTGGGTGCTGTTTTGGTCCATTAACAGTCTTGTTAAACTTCTTTTTTCCAACAGACCCTTTCCCAGTGTTGCCTTCTGGATGTGTTGGACTTCAGTCTCCCAAATCTGCAGCCACCATGGCACCCATCTATGTTGCACCGTAAGAGCACCATGTTGGAGGCAGTGTGTTTGGCAACCGTGAAAGCAAATAGAGAGGCAGGCATCTCAGGCCATGCAAATCATCAGCACAGCATATGAAGGCATGGGTGACTCTATCCACATCCCACATAATACTAATGTCATAACTGCTGTACTTCAACCTTTGTTCAAATAAGCACTGAGTAAGTTCTGATGGTAGCCATTATAATGCCACTGTCAGATTAATATCTAGATATGGAATGCCTGGGTCAGCCTGCCTTTGCCTTTAGACAGCAAAACAATTCCAACCAGAGCTTGACTGTCATATATATTAATGTACAAACCTCCCTCCATGTCAAAAATCAGCTTGCTATGCAGCAGCAGGCACAGCTGTTTAAGAGAAACAAATGCAATACCTCTCTTTGCATTCACAAAATGTGTGTCATGTTTCTTTCATTGAGGCTACAGTATACATCTTGTAGTGTATTGGGAGCTTGCCGCCAAACTTGCCACCAAACTTGCAACACACATAAGTTGCAAGAAGCCCCAATACACAAGCAATCGTTACAGAAGATTCCCATTCTGCCTAGGGAGTTAAAGATGCGAGAATCCTCAACGTAGGAAATTCCTGCGCTCTCATTGGCTGTTGCTCGAGCTGTCAAAAGTATAAAAGAAAGCGTGCGGCTTTGCAGAACAACATCTGTCAATGAGTTTTCTTCCAGTTACCCATCTTGTAAATAAACCTGTTCCTGCTTTACCGCAAGCCTCGTTACTGCCTTCCACAGTAAACAGAACAGTGGTGACGAAGGTGGGATCATGCTGCTTTTCGAGACAAGACAACTGAAGCATCAGGGGTAGCCGGGAGACCTAGCCATGCTGGAGACCTAGCCTGGTGGACGACCCGGGCAAGACAGAAGCCAGCAGCATGAGGCAGTCCGGTCGAATTTAAAACACAACGGCTCACATGGAGGAGTTCGACACTGCGCATCCCAAGCGGTGGCACTCATATGTGGCTCGGCTCAAAAATTTTATGCGAACCAACAAGCTGGTGGACAATGGTTTGAAAGCTGCCACACTCCTATGTGTGTGTGTGGCCTCATTGCAAGGCTTTGGGACCCCAAACCAGACCAGGGTCGGCTATTGCTCTAGTCGCAGGAGTCTATGTAGGACAGGGGTCAAGCAGTTCCTCACGCCAAAGTTGCACCTATAGGTCCAACTTCAGGGAGTCCGGTGTTGGATGGAGTTGGCCACAGGGTCAGCCCTGTTCACAATATCAGCAACAACTTTCAGGCACATTTGTGAGCACGAGATGAAAAGAATTAGAATCAGGTCATCCACTCTCGCGCTTAAAGATTTTCAGAATGGCCAAGCCCCAGGGAAGGGGGAAGCCACCATTAACATGCATTTCAAGGGATTCGATGGTCCATTGGATGTGGTCATAGTCGAGGGCCACCTAGTAAACCCTGGGCATTAAGGAGACAGGCATCAATAGGACTCAGACAGCAGATCTGTCAGCTGTCTGCTGCGAGTTTGTGGACATCTTTAGCTCTCAGCTAGGTACCTACAAAGTGCCTCCGATTGCCCTCCACCTAAATCCGACCATAATTCCAGTCCGGATCAAGCCCTACAGAGTGCTGTTTGCCCTCAAGCCAAAGACTGACTCTGAGATTGACAAACTGGTGCAGAAGGAGTGCTGCATCCAGTTGACAGTGGGCTGTGGGAGAGTCCCATAGTCATCCCACTTAAAGCAAATGGGGAAGCACTGATTTGCACTGATTATAAGAGCACGATCAACTAAGTACTGCAGCAGCACGCGTACCCAGTCCCAGTGGTCAGTCATATCTTGGTGTCCTTGCAAGGGGGGAGGTGTTTTGCCAAACTTCACTTGGCACAAGCCTACCAGCAGCTGCCATGGCAAATGCACAAACAATAGTTACACACAGGGAACATTTAGGCTCAGGTGCCTGCAGTTTGGGGTGTGCGTTGTCCCAGGACTCTTGCAGGGAGTCATTAAGAAAGCACTCAAGGGCATCTCCAGAGTATGTCCATACTTTGATTATGTCCTCATTGTTGCAGTGTCTAGGGAGAATTTGGCAGAATAACTCAGGGCTGTCCTCCAGTAATTTCGCGAGGTGGGCCTGAAGCTCAAAAAGGAGAAATGCAAGATTGCGGTAGACTCCACAGAGTTTTGGAGGTTTCGCATAGATGCCAACGGCATCCACCCTGCAGACTCAAAACTCCGTGCTATCCAGCAAGCCCCCAGCCCAAAAAGAAAGGAGGAGCTCCAAAGAGCTTTCCTTGGGCTGTTGAACTAATACCACACTTTCCTTCCTGGAAGGGCTACCGTGGCAGAGTCTTTGCATAGGCTCCTTGACAAGGGAGCTCAATGGTGATGGACAAGTGTCCACACAAAGAGCTTCACAGCTGTTAAAGCACTTCTGTCTTCAAATTCAGTGCTCACACATTACAAGGAAGGGCCCCCCCATCTGCATCGCATGTGATGCATCCCCATATTAAGTAAGGGCAGTGCTGAGCCATTTATGGGCTGATGGGAGTCAGGCTCCAAATTACCTATTACTCTAAGGACCTTGTCATCTGCTGAATGTAATTATGCTCAGATAGACAAGAACGCCCTGGCCATAGTTACTGGAATTAAAAAATTCCATGACTATGTTTTCGGCAACCCTTCTACGGTCTTCACAGACCACAAACCCTTGCTGGGGTTGTTCACAATGAACAAACAGATCTCACAAGTGATGTCACCAAGATGTTGCATTGGTCGATTTTCCTATCAGCCTATACCTTCAACCTCAGGCACAAGCCAGGGAATTAGATGGGACATTTATTTATTTATTTATTTATTTCAACTTTTATACCGCCCTTCTCCCCGAAGGGACCCAGGGCGGTGTACAGCCATTTAAAAA
>JANHFO010004063.1:70276-81760 GCA_032468095.1 Pareas carinatus
CCTAGGTAACGAACTGGGCCAAACCTGCGAGAGGGGGCACTCCTGCAAGTTCTTAAGATGTCTTATCTATGGAAAAGAGAGGGGGGAAGGGAAGAATAGAACTGGAACCTTCCAAGGACTACAACATAGATATATTCTTATATCTGCGAAGTTTGTACTCTATGGATATGTTGGGAGGGTGTGTTTTGATTGCTCTGCTTTGGATTAGTAAGCATTCCTTTGAGACACAGTCACGATTCAATTTTTCATTTCTGGGATTGTATTACCTTGACTGCATAAATTGTACCCAAAACAGATTGCTGTCTTTGTGAGCCTCTTTGTCACAGAAGCATATTTGAATCAATAATCTGAGTCCTCATTTTATTAACCTCAGAAGAATGAAAGGCTGAGTTAAACCTGAGATAGCCAGGATCAAACTCCTGGCTGTGGACAGAGTTAGCCTGCAATGTTGCATTCTAACACCACCGCTCGATCATGGTTCCTATATAGCATTCACATATGTTTCCTAAAGTCGACTTCTGGGCAAGAGGTAGCTAAGAAGTAGTTATTGGAAAAACTATTTAATCAGTAAAGTCTTCTTCAAGACCAATATGACTCCTAGTTCCTTCTTGGATGCATTCATGTTATATTCCTGACAACAAATATGGTTTGCCATTACTACTTTCTACAATATTTTTTCAGCTTCTCAATCTATACCACAGTCCTGAAAGAAAGAGCCTTTCTCAGTATTAAGCAGGACAGACCCTGATTATTTTATTATTTATTTATTATTTATTTTTATAATTTATTATTATTTTTATTATTTATCGTATTTTTATACCGCCCTTCTCCCCGAAAGGACCCAGGGCAGTGTACAGCCATATAAAACAACAATAAAATAACATAACAACACCACACAATAACAACACCTTCATGGCCTAGGCAAGGTCAACCAGATGTAATAACCTTAAACTGAGAAAGTGATCCAATACCTGATAAATCTAGCTACAGAATATATTCAGGTATTATTCTATAGAAATGTTTCTGTATCTTTTTATAGAACTTATAAAAGATTTTTATTAATAAAAATGATGACTAATAGCAAAAGCAGAATCATAAAAATTGAGATGTATACGTATATTTGAGAGCAATTTCATAGATAAAATGCTGAATATGGGTATTCAAACTTCAAATTTCTCCTTAAGATTATGAATGTATCAATGTAGCAGTGCTTTCAAACATTATTTTGGATACAAATCTTTTTTTCAGAACTCACAAGTCCAGAAAAAAGTCCTTTTAAACAGAAAAGGCTTTGGTTCTTTAAGTCTACTCTTGGCTACAAATAATTAACATGGTCAAACTATTAAAAACGGTTGAGGCTGGTATCCTCATTGCTCAACCACAATGAATCTCAAGCTTATGAGATCACACATGAAAAATTTTTTACTCATCCTTCCTGAATAAACACAGAAAAAATTAAAGAGGTGTTTCTATAAGATTGCAAGAGGATATAGAAGAAGGAGCAATATTCTGGCTAGCCGGTATTATTGACCATCTGTCTCCATAAAAACAATAGCTGTTTTTAAAAATAGTTAAAATCTCAAGCACTTCTTGTATTTCAGGATTAATATCATAGTGGAATATAAGATGAAATAAATATAGTACAACGAACTCTAAACTCTTAATTCAATTACAAATGATTAACTACATAGGGGAATATTTGTTTTCCAAATTTCATGAAATTGAAAAATGTTATCCCCTATGAAATTAGCTGATTTGTATAACACTAGGTATGAGCTCAACGAATGTGTTAAATATGTCTGCTTGAAGAAACATAAGTTGCATCAGATGAACTGAATCAATGATGTTCTTCTGTTGTGACTACTAACTTGTTTGTTCATAGGGCTAAAAGACAAAGCAGAAAACATCTCTTCTTGTTCAAGCTACATAGCAGAAGAAATACATGTTCGGCATTCTTTAACAAAAGGAACTACATATTTTTGTTTATAAAAAAGAAATGCAACTTGCTTTTATGTCAAAACAAGACGAGGCCTACAAATACGATCAGCAACAACCAATAGAGGGGAAGACTTCAGAAAAGCTGAGAAGTAAAGAAAAGAGGCATTAATAAATGAATTTTGCAAATGGGTGAAGCAGGAATTGCAAAGACTTGGTCTGAACATGTCTTAGTATAGAAAATTGCTGTGTTTCAGACTACAGATAGGAGACAGCAGTGAAAAGATGTATAAAAACTGTAACTCTTCTGGAGGGGAGGCAGGGGAAAACCTTCTTAATCCTTTTGATTTGGAAAGAGGACTTTCCTTCCTTGTGCATCTGAATGGTAAAGTTCATTGCACTTACCTAGCAAACATAGATGCAACAAGGAATGTGGGACCTAGCAAAGCAAGAGGCTTCTCTGGGAACCCCCCCAAAAAATCCTCCATCTGTATTCCAAAATTGTATTCCAAGGTTACAATATCACTGCTCTCATCTATTTTCACACAACTTTAAACCAAACAAGAGTGGTACTACAAAAGCTTTTTGTGAGGAAGCATAAACATACAGGTATAAGATATGATAGTTTATTCCCTCCTTTAAAAATATAGTGCAAAGAGAAAAACAAATGTAGAAAGCTATAGTAGTAGATGGGTGGTGAATGAGTGCTTAAGAGAAGAGGAACACAAAAAATATACACAAAGGAATTTCTATTTTATGTGAGATTGCACGTTTTGTGAAAGGAAAAGGAAAAGCATGTATCAGAACATGCACATGAAGAAATCCCATGCTCCATAGTATAGGACCTGTTTAGATGAAAGAAAGAACATGTATAGGAGTATATATGATGAGGAACAAGCATGTCTCTGCATCAAAGACAAGAAACAATTAATGGGAATTCTCTACATGTGCATAAGCAATTAAGACTTCTATATTCTATGTTTTGGTGAGAAAGAAAGAGAGGGAGAAAAGTGGAGAATGTATGTGTGCAAAGGAACCATAGAACAGACCTGTAGTTGCTTTTATATAGTCTATGATTAAGATCTAGCATTGATTGCTGTCATTAATGAGCCATTAGACACTGAATAACCTCTTTGATGGCATGGGTATTAGCAGGCCAGGAAGCTCTTAAGTAGATGGCTCATCAGGACAAAGCATACACATGAAATCTAAGTGAAATTTTTTACCTAAAATATACTTAGTTATCACCCATGTCTTCTCTAAGCATAATTCTAACGTTCATTACAGAGAAGCATTTAAAGAATGGCAATCTTTAAGTCAAAGCTAAAAATAGCAATTTTCCTCTTTAAAAAAATGTTTCAGATGCTTAAGCAACTTTATATTGCTTATATTGTCCAAAATGTTCTCTTTTAAACATATGCTTGATGTGTCTAACTATTAATAAGCTTTTATTGTGTTGGACTGAACCTATTCCAAGTCTCTTGTCTAAACATCCTTTAGATCTAGAGTTAAGGGTGATCCATCTATTCCCTGAAGATTTCTCCAGGTCTATGAACCCTACAAAGCTCTTTGCTGAAACACAGACCATAGATATCTCTTCCTGCGATCTTTGCTTTCCTTTATTACATTTTTTTCCTGTCCATATAGTATGTGTGTAAATTTTATGTGTGAGGAGAGGTGGGGAAGGAAGGGGGAGGAAGAGACCTACACGCATTCTATGAAGCCTCATAAATCTAAACCTAGCTTCCTTTTTCAGCTGTACAGGGATTACAACGCCCACTACACCATAGGTGATGATGGCAATCCTTTTCTTAGCACATATAGAGGATGCAGGTCGGGGAAGGTTACCCTGGATTCAGTACAGCATCCTACGTTCTCTCATTCACTCCTTCCAAATCAGACTACCGGGCACAGAAACGCAGAGACTCCCTCCCTATGCTAATCTTTAGTGGCGAACATCTCAAACATACACCAGATCACCCATAGAAAAACCAGTCCCTTACTTTTCTCAGGAGCGGCTGCCAGGACAGGGTCACTGCTGACCTGGGTACGGGAAGCCCCACTGGGTTTGTCCTATATCTTGAGCGGTGGAGGGCAAAGGAAGCTCCCTCAGATCAGGCCGGGGACCCATTCTCATCGGGCTAAACAGGAGGTGGTCAGGGACCGGAGAGCAGGACCAACATGACGAAACTGTCCCTTGCGCGGCTGGAGGCAGCCAATTCGCCGCCCTCCTCCGCGGGTTCCCTGCTGTAAAATCGCCTGGAGCTGCTACCAGCCCCTCCCTCTGCTGTTTCACCGACCAGAGATCGTCGTTGGGGACGGGCCCTAGCGCCTCCTGATCTGGCAGGAAAAGATGAAAGACCTCGACCCACAACCCCCCTCCTCGCTGCCAACGCCAGCCGGGCCATCAACGGGTCCGCAGGTCCTCTGCCTCTTCCTGCCGAGCAAGGAGGACACTCTGGATCGAAATCTGCTGTGGGGAAAGGTGGGCGCACCTTGCAGTCCCGAGTAGAGCCGGTTCTTTTCTTCGCCCTTTATTACAGGGTCGCCGAGTTTTCGCTACACACGTGCGCCGCGTAATCTTAGATTTCGCGTAACTGGACAAACAAACAGTGGTTTAGAGTGGCACTCTCTTAAATGTGACTGTAGTTCTTCGGGATACAGCGCACCGTACTTCTGATGCCCCACACCCCCATTTTGACTCTGCACTTCATATTTTCCCTAGTGCGGATGTGGGACGATCCAACCAGGAAGGGCAGCCCTGTGGTGGTTTTCCAAGAACAGTTTTTCACTCCTAAAATGCCTGCCAAATCCTGACAGAACCAAGGGCCAGGTGTGCATTCATCTATTTTCACCCTCTTTCTTGATTTTCTTCTATAGCCTTCGGGGAAGACGGAATTACCGAACTTCTCCACCGGGCAGGCTCTTTCCAGTTTATGTTAGGGGAAAAAAACCCTTGCTACCCATCTGTTTTCTTTCTCCAAATTATCTATTTGTTTGTAAAAAAGACAGCCAAGTAATCTCTTTGCAAGATAGCTGAGTAGGTGAAGGAGCACTGGAACTGTTGGGAAAAATACAGTCGAAGTGAAATACTGAGAATAAACTTCCTGGATGTGACAAATAATAAAATCCAGCCCTCCAAAAGGCAAATGTGTTTTAGAAGATCCTGATAGCTACAAAGAGAATGAATGGTGCTCTGAGGTGGGCAAATTTTTGTGTCATGAAGAAATATATGGAGTCAATATGTGAAGTTCTGCAGAGCCCATTGAGAAGATCATTGTAACATTTCTTGGTTATTGAAAAGTGGACTGGGAGGGCCGAAAATCATATAGCAATGACTCTGATATTTTTCCACTTTTGTCATGCTCCATCAACACAAATATAGTATGTGAAGGAATATTCACTAGATGAGAATAAAACACTAACAGCCTACTTTTCTAGTATTGGGATTAGCCCATCGTAATATTTTATGCTGTACCAACGCAACAAATAAAAAATAACTTCATTGTGCTGAGTATCGGAGGCATAAGTAAAAACTAGAACAGGGATTAGCCTTGTATTTTATTTTGTATTTTTGTCCTTAGCAAAACTGTCCTTAGCAAACCTCGCGATTTAGATTGTTCTCAGCTCACCCATATTCACCCATGTACCCATTGTCATGAATTTCCCATAACCCACAGTAGTACATCTAATTTGGGGGAGTGTTGGACTATGGGAATTTTAAATAATCTGCTTCCAAAGATCCAGCGCTAATTGCAACATTAACTTTGTATTGATTGATTTTTGATTATGTGCCATTGTATTTAAGAAAAAAAAATCCTGTAGTAGTCCAAAGAATAATAGGGTGGTAGGCAATCTTATTTATGTCTCCAACAGCTAGCACAATGAAGTCATTCTTCAGCACTAAGTGGCTACATAGATAGATTTTCTCCATGGTGATCTTATCCTTAATCTGTTCTTTCAGTCTTCCAGTGGTAGAACTGAGTCTCGCATCTTGGCGCTAGTTGTCCTCTTCTCTTTCCCAGCACTTCTTTAAAATAGGAACTAGCCTTTTCAAGGATCCTGGAAAAGGAAGCTGCTAGAATTGTTAAGGTAAAGCAAATTGTGATTTTTAAAATCTATGGTACCATATACTTAATTTCAGATGTAAATAAGTCTCATTACTGATTTCCTGCATGCCTTAATCCTATACATTTTTCACCCCACTTGACAGCTTCCATTTCAGCATTCCCACTGTTCTAACATCACTGCTGATTGCATGTTACCACCTTGACTTCATTAGTTTACTCTGTTGAAAATATAGTTTTCTTTTAAAAAGAGGGCAATGAATTTTAAATTGAGATTTTATGACCTAAGGAGATAACCCGGGTTAGCTAAGTACCCTTTAAACAAGCTTTTTCATGGTAATAAAAATTGCTGCCCTACCACCTTAAAATCATCAGATTGCTTTAATAATACATACGCACAACCCTCAAACACACAAATGTGTTTAACCGGTTTCTTACATCATGCTAAGTCATACAAATGATTTAATTAGCTGGTTAATTTAATCATAGGAAGTTATGGACTTTAGAGTAAAAGGGCTAGGTTTGCATAATACATTACATCATTTGATTGGTTTAGACTTATTACATCGATGTAATTGCAATATAGGTATGTGGTATATATGTGGTATGAAGGTAAATCTTCAACAGCAGCAGTTTACTGATACAAGTTGCTTATCAGCATTTAGTAGCTTTTTTCAACAATAGGCATGATTTATATCTTCAGTATTTTTTTTAAATGATATAAATTTCCAGGTCTTTTTTGTCCTTTAAAACAATTTTAATGTTTCATTACATTGTTATCAGAGAGACAGAGATCGATTTTTTGATGTAATAAAAATCTATTTTAAAAAGTGAGATCACTTTGTCTCTTATCTTCAATCAGCTGAGCGAAGGCCTTTTTTTCTACTGCAGTTTTAAAAATAATTCTTATTCATACTTAATGAAAAAAAATATAAGCCTAAAAATGTTAAAATGGTGTTCACAAACACAATGCCTGCTCCCTTTTTACATATGTGGGCAGCCATCTTGACATTTTTAACCCTCAGCAAAGAGATTTCATTAGCATTTCATAGGAGATAAACATTCACTTGGTTGGGTTGCAATCCTCACTTAAAGACAGAAATTGAGACTGGCAACTCTGTCACTAAGTGAATGTCATAAAATTATGATGGCAGCTGCAGAAGTTCTAATATTGGTCTCACTGTAACTGCAACTGTTGAAAAATCTACAAAAGAGGGCTGCTGCAAGGTTACAAAGACTGAAGTGTTGATCATCTGATGATTATAATTTTCCTAGTCTTTGCTAGACAGATATAGGTTCAGTAGTTCTTGCTTAGCAACCACAATTGGAACTAGCAACTTGGTCAATAAATAAAGCAGTCACTAAGTGAAATCATGAGTGCTTATGATTTTACTTCGGCTTTCCTTCACAGTTATGTGAAGGCTTTGAATACAAGGATTGCTAAATGAGAACTACCTGTTTAATGACACAGATGTTGACAGACCAAGTTTCCATATGTAATGTTTTTGAATGAATAACAGTTTTTAACGTTCAGTGCTCCAGTGTGAGAGAAGTCACTGTGGTGAATGGTAACTCAAGTACATTTTTTTAAAAAAAATGCTAATAGTGATTCTTAAATATTTTTCCACTGTGTGTAAACTTCCTTATTCCAATTCTCAATCAAAACTTTTGTTCGATTGATGGCTATTTACTCAGAAAGCATCTTCATAGAGCCAAGATTGAAGACCAAAATGGCTATCCCGTCCTCGCTCCCTATCTCTTCCTTTTAACGCTTCCTATCCTCCCCTCTCTACTTCCTATCCAACATAGTGTTAGAAAATAAACGGATTGTTCTTACCAGATATTTGAATTGGTTACTTGCCCAAAGCTTCCCTTTTCTCCTCTCTTTTTGGCCACTCCACGCTGTAGATCTGAACTGAGTATTAGGTTTTCTAACCTGACTCATGTTCAGTCAAGGACTGCAAATGAAATAATTCTGAAGGTGATATATATTCGGATCATTGGCTATCCACCCAGGACTTAAAAATTTGTAATGATGAAGTCTGAGAGAGCATTGGTGCCGAGCTTTAACCCTTTGAGGTTGTAAGATCAGAAGTTCAGAAATTGAAACAACCAGTAGATGGCAGCCAAGAGTGAAAATTTTAAGCTTCCCTTGGCTTCTATCTAAATATCTAAATATTTTTGCAGGCCAGGCCCGGTAGCTCTAAAAACCTTTTATTATAAAACAGCTGTTTCTGTTTGCTTGCAATCTATGCAGAACAGCAACTCACTCAGAAAACAGCAGCTTAAATGCCCTTTAGTGAGCTCAGTGTTTTAATATCTCATTGCCTTGCCAAATTTCAAAAGTTTTCTTTAGGCAGAATTGTCATTGAGTTGCTAAAAAAGGATTTGAGGATAGGGCGAGAAGGGGGACACCAACTGTCTAGAAGAGCAGATTTTCTTCAGGGATTTCAGGCATAATGACACTCTAATTATATTTCAACATAATAATTGACAAAATTGTCACAATTCAATTTTTGGCAGGCTTTATAAGCAGATGGTTCTCCTATTTCTAGAACATTCCTGCCTTTTGCTTAATTATATTAATTTCTATCAAATTGTGATATTCTTTCATTGGCAATATCAATGTGTCTTCCCTCTTTTCCCACAGCCTTCATGGTTGTAGTAGCAGAACAATCCTCTATTGAAATACGTACAATGCCTCTGATTTGTCACAGCTAAGTATGTATTGACTTTCTCTTCCCATCTTTTTCTGCTAATATCTCCAGAGGATTAAGAAAGCCTGACAGTGAGCAGCAAATGCACTAAATAGCCAAACAAAAAGAAGGAGCTTGAGTACTAGATTGAATACTTACAGATTAGTAAAGATGTCAACCAGATTCCATAGTGTAGCAGCGTGGAACAAACGAGGCAGGAGCCAAGGCTATTGCAACAGGGTTTATTTCAAACAGGAATTAAAAGCAAAACCAGCAAGGCAAACCTCTTGCTGCTTCATTTTATACTTGGCGCGCTTAGCCGCGCGCCAGCCAATCAGATTTAAACAGGCAACATTTTCCTTATAGGGCAAACTACGGGGGTGGGGGAACCTTCAGACCTCGGCTCCTGGAAGTCTGGAGATTCCTTGATCTTACACCCCTATCCCTTAGATGGCGGGGCGCTGCACGGTCCATCAGGACCTGCGCAATTCGGTCGGCGCTGGAGGTGCGGTGGAGGAGGTCGTCTCCGCCTGAGCCTCCGAATCCGCTGGCGGCGGGTTCCGAGAGACTCCGGAGGCGGCCTCCTCTCGCGCCGAAGACCTTTCCTCGGTGATGGTCGGCTTCGTTAACCAACGATCTGGTAAGTCCCCGTCGTCTTCGTCGTTTAGCTCTATGGGGGGAGGAACATTTAGGTTAGGTGTGGGACCTGCACTATTTGGCACCGGCCCGAACGGCCTGGCCCTCCGTAGTTGGTCGATGTGGCGCCTCCATTGACTCCCGTCTGGCAGGGTTACCACATACGACCGGGGCCCCGTAACCCTTTCTACCTTTGTGAGTACCCAACAACTTTGGCCATCGTAGTTTTTAGCGTAGGCCGCATCCCCGACCTCGAGTTGCCTAGCCCGGTCAGGTTCAGGTATCGTTTTTTGGGCGTACTGGGGGTGCAGGCGGTCAAGGACCATCCGCACCCATGAGTAGCTCTGCCGGGCTCCGGTTGGTGGACTTATGCGGGGTTACGTGCTGCCAGGCCAGAAACGTATTGATTCTTTCTTGCCACGAGCCCGGGCCTTGGCGACTTAGGGCTTCCTTGGTTGATCGGACAACACTTTCGGCCATACCATTGGCCGCCGGGTTGTGGGGCGTATGAGGGTGTGGCGAATTCCCCTATCCCCCAGATATTGCTCCAGGGGCCCCGAGGTGAACTGGGGGCCGTTGTCCGAAACTATAATGTCCGGCAGCCCGTGGGTGACAAAAACTGAATTTAACACTCTGATAACGGCCTCGGACGTGGTGGAGGGCATGAGCCGGACCTCCAGCCATCGCGAATAGGCGTCCACTATCAACAGAAAGGTCTCCCCGTGGAAGGGCCCCACAAAGTCCACGTGGAGGCATGACCACGATCTAGCGGGCTTCTCCCATTTCCGCAGGGGCACCTTTGGCATGGCCGGCCTTGATTCCTGGCACGGGGTACATCTGTCCTCCCAGGCTTGGATCTGGTCGTCCATCCCGGGCCACCACAGATAGCCCCGGGCCAAAGTGTTCATCCGGGTGATGCCCGTGTGGCCGTCGTGGAGGATGGCTAGGACATTGGGTCGGAGGGCCTCCGGTAGGATGACCCTCTCGCCCCATAGCAAACAGCCATCTTGCATGGACAGTTCCACCTGACAGGTAAAAAAATGGCCTGAAGTCCTTGTGTAGTGGCTGTGGCGGCCACCCCCGCAAAACCCACAACACGACTGTGCGCAGGGTCTTAACCCGGTCCGTGGCCTTCGCGACCTGGTGTGCCGTAATTATTCCGGGTTGGCAAAGCTCAACCATGAGCACTGATCCCTCTCTCCCCTCACAGAAGCCTATGGTGGCCAGTGGGCAGCGACTCAATGCGTCCGCATGGCCAAGGGACTTCCCCGGGTGGTACACTATGGTGTACGAGTATGCAGCCAGGAATATTACCCAGCGCAAAACCCTAGGGGACAGGGCTGGGGGTGTGGGCCGATCACCGGCCAGCAAGCCCAGCAGCGGTTTATGGTCCGTCACGATCGTGAATCGATGGCCATATAGGTACTCGTGAAACCGTTTTATTCCAGCAATGATAGCCAGCGCCTTCTTATCCACCTGGCTATAATTTCGTTCAAGCTTGGATAAGGTGCGTGAGTAATAGGCTATTGGAGCTTCCTGACCCAAGGGGAGCTTGTGGCTAAGCACTGCTCCAAACCCGAAGGGGGACGTGTCACAGGACAGGATCAGTGGTAGGACATTATTATAGCAAATAAGAAAGCTGTCCACAGATAGTAGATTCTTAATGGCCTTAAACGCCCGGTTCTCCCTGGGGCGACACACCCACGCTGAGTCTTTGGTTAGGAGATTGTGCAGCGGCTCGGTCACTGTGGCCTTGTGCTTTAAAAATACTGCATAAAAGTTCAGAAGCCCCAAGAAGGCTTGAAGCTCCGTCTTGTTAGTTGGTGTGGGGGCCTCTTGGATAGCCCTGACCTTTTCAGCCGTGGGATGGATGCCCTTGCCATCGATCTTAAACCCCCAAAATTCCACCGCTGGCACCCCAATTTGGCATTTTTTCGGTTGCAGTTTTAACCCGGCTTCTCAAAATTTTTGGAGTACTGCCCTTAGTCTAAGGGAGAGTTGCCCTTCATCCTCTGCGGTGATGTGAACGTCATCGAAATATGGGACCACACCTGGAATCCCACAGAGCAGACGTTCCATCACGCTCTGGAAGATTCCAGGTGCGATGCTAATGCCGAATTGTAAGCAGGTGCACTTAAAGGCCCCCCTAT